>NQII01000146.1:956079-1003814 GCA_002778355.1 Clitarchus hookeri
GAGGGGAGTTAAGTAGTCAGACACGTGGAGGAGGTAGTTAGTTTTTTGCGGGCCTCGCCGCGAGGCGGAAGGAGAGGAGGCGGTCTGGGGTGACGCCGCCGAGAAGCGCCACGTCGGGACGAGGGAGTAAGTCAGTCAGTCAGTCAGTCAGTCCAGTCAGTGAGTCGTGTAGAGCCGTCAGTCAAGGCTGGGTAGCGGACCCCGGCAGGGTCATTCGGATCGGGAGGTCGCGAGAGTCAGTCGGATTGTGAGTTCGTCGAGGAAAGAACCCCGGAACCGCAGTTGTGGAGAGCCGTCGCTAAGCCGAGGGCCTGTGAAGGGCCGCCCAACTAACTGGACCTCAACCTACCGCCGGAACAACCAGAATTGCAAAAACAGCTCCAGCGTAGTCGCTCAAGGAACATTCCCCGATGCCTAGCGTTCCCCAACGACGTAAGAAGCAGTTAACACGAGTACTTAAAGTCGCCCTTCAGGCTCACAACTTGCAGGAAACCGTCTCGGAGTTAAATACCTATGTTTGTATTCTTTTAAGCCAAAATATAAACTTCGTAAAATAATCACTGAGAGACCAAGTTATTCGACATCCAAGGCCCCCTATTCAACATCCAAGGCACCCTTAGTCTGTGCCTGGTAAAGATAACTCCTACCCTATGAACCATCCTGTATCCGACAGGTGGCAAGTGGCGTCATACTAATATTATAAATGCGAAAGTTTGTGTGTGTGTGTGTATGTTTTTTACCACTCAGCTCCATAACGGCTGAATGGATTTTGATGAAATTTAGTATGTAGGTACTTTAGGTCCTGGAATAGGACATATGATACTTTTTATCCCAGAAAATTGTACGGTTCCTGTGGAATAACAACAAAACGTAATTCTGCAATGGCTGGGAACGTGACTGAACTCAGCTCCATAACGGCTGAACGGATTTTGATGAAATTTTGTATGTAAGTACTTTAGGTCCTGGAATAGGACATAGGATACTTTTTGTCCCGGAAAATTGTACGGTTCTTGTGGATTAACAACAAAACGTAATTCTGCAATGGCTGGGAACGTGACCAAAATATTTTTTTCCTCTGATGTCAGAGTTTATCAGGTCGCCCAAGGACCTCTGAAATGGCTTAGCGACTGCTATCAATCGATAACAACCGGGATAAAATATTTAACGTGTCCTCTGAAGCCTGGAAGCGCTCAGATGTTATGCCACTAAACTGTCACCCATCCAAATGTGTGCCGCTGGGAACGTTGCTTAACTTTGGTGATTGATTAAGATCCCTCAGCCAAGTGCAAAAAGTAGTACCTAGGCACACTTATTTCTAAAGCTACAATTTGATGAAAGTCACGTTTTGATTTTCATACATCGACGCTGGAAAGCGGAAATGTGGTAACTACGCGATAGTTGCACAGATACACTCCAAAAACAATACCCTACTTCTTGGCTATCAGGTAAAAAAGTATTTCCTTTCTTTTAGGTTGCTGTAATCAGTTAAGAACCTAGGCCAACATAATATACTTTTATAATTCTGTTTTCACATAAATGAATTGTCTTTTCCCAATTTATTTAATAGTGTATCACTGTAAAACTTGATTGTACCCGGGCGAAGCCGGGCCGGTTTGCTAGTAAATAGATAAAAATGCAAGTACACTTAAATAATTGAAATTAGTGGGAGTTAAAAAAAAATTGTTAATAACAGAAGAATAATTTTATAACATTTACTATTGCTTAGAAGGAAATCATGTTCCCAACATGATTATCAACATGTCGTCAGGAAAAATATAACGTCATTACATTTTACAGCTACATAAACAAATGTTTAAAAAAATGAGCACACACTACACAGCCTTCTAATTAATTCAGTGAATGGGTAACAAAAAAGAAAAGTTTAGAATACTGTCAATTCTATCTGTCTGTCAAAAGTTAAAGCTTGCCAAAGTTTTGACGGACAAATCAATAAAATTAATGGACACTTCGGATTGGCTGTTGGTCACGTGATTGATGGATGGATGATGGATGGACGGACGTGACAGGTTGTTGTAAATCCTGCCATACCATGGTAGTGATGGCTGTCCCACCAACACGGAATCCCAGCCTGAAAAATTCCCTGCACCCTAGGGTCTGGAATTAAAGCAAGAACCTCAGATTAGGAGGTCAGTCACTACTCACGGAGCCAACAATGAGTTCTGTTTTTATTAACATGCTTTAGTACTTTCATTTTTTTCAAAACTATAGTTTTGTTTTGCCGGTAGTTTCAAGATAAATATCATGATTTTTCAGTGTCTCAGTATTGTTACAAGAAAACCTGTGGGGCGTATCTGAGTTCGTGAGTGATGGAGGTCTTAATAAAAATAAAAGAACTAAATTTGATTTTAATGTATTCACACAGTTATTATTTACAGCACTCCACTATTACTCTCTTTATTTCTCAATGAGCTCAATATTTAATGTCTATTTTTACTCTAACTAATGTTTTTCTTAATGTCTCTGGTTATAGTCAATTAGCTCATGATCAACATTAACACACTTTCAGATTGTCTGTTGTTATCATTTGTAGTGTCTTTCACTCACGCACCCAGTCTAATAGTCCAGCCTGCCAGCTGCACTCTTCACTGCTTGATGCTTGCAGTCGCAGATTTTATTTCCGCTGGTCACTTCTCCCGTTGATTGTCGCCTGTCGCTGAAACTCAGTCACTCATCCATTCAACAACTTTCGGCCCAAAGGCCCACTGCACAATTTATACTCTGCTGGTCTTCACCTGGAAAGTTCGACGCACCCCGAGTCATGCAGACAGAATCTAGGGCAGTAAACAACTAGAAAATTTCTCAAATAGACACAGAAACATAATACAACCTAGGTCAGCAGCGCGCGCCACAAAAAGATTATAGTGTTGGCTCACTTTTTGGTAATAGATACATGGTTCTTGGTGTACCTGTACTTCAAAACATTCCATTAACTTGCTACCGCCACTATCGTATAACAGTTGTCCTTCACTTCCACTCGCTCGCACTTAATGTAAAGCAGCAAGCGCATAACACTGCCCCCTCCTCAAGTCTGTTCATCTCAAACAGACACTGCAACATCCAGACCATCGTAGAGTACCAGTCGGTCGATGTGGACAACCTTCGGCTTCGCCCGAGATCCTTGCTGATGACAAATCTGAAAGATCACATCATTGATCTTCTTCAGAATCGTGTAGGGGCACTAACCTTTTTCTACTCTGTGAGTTGTACAGCCACACCAGTTGCCCTTCTTGAATTACCTCGTCTGACATTCTCCTATCATGCCACGTCTTCATCCTGTTACTATTTATTCTGAGGTGCTGTCAAGCAAAACCATCAATGCCAGCAAGTCTGTTACGTAATTCGCTGGCATAATCAGAGGCTGCAGCTTCCTCTTCTGGTCGGTCGGCCGGCCAAACAGCAGGCCACTAGGTAGGCGTAGCTCTATTCCAAACAGCATCCTTGATGGTGTTAACCCTTGTGGACTCGTGAACTGCTGAGCAGTAAGCAAGAAGAAACAATGGCACCTTTGAATCTCAGTCCTTTTGTTTGTCTGCCACAAACATTTACAGGTATTGCTCAAGAGTGCAGTTAAGCCTCTCGACCATTCCATCTGAATGGAATACCGCAGCTTCAAAGTTTCTTCCCTGATCAGAATGGAGTTGTAGTGACACCCCAAACCTCGAGAAGACATGCTCTATAAGTGTATCGGCCACAGTACGTGCTTCTTGGTTTGGGATGGGGAATGACTTCAGGCCACTTAGTAAAGTTATCTTAGTAGACACTGATTACCTCTCCTTCTGTGACAGGCAAAGAGCCCATAATATATACTGCCATCCTCTCGAATGGGGCTCCAACATTGTATTTCCAGAGGTGACCTTGTCCTCTTGTCCTTGGGCCCTTCCTTGCAGTGCAGGTGTCGCACAATCGGCACCACTTCTCAACATCCTCCCGACAATGAAGCCGGTAGAATCTCAATCTAACTCTGTCGAGGGTCTTATTAACACCAAAGTGCCCACTGGCTGCCGTATTATGCAGTTCTTTTAAGACTTCTAGAACCCTGCATTCTGGAAGGACCAACTGTAAACATGTGTGTTTTCCATCATTACTTCCCCAGTTTCTATAAGTATGCCATTCTTCAGTACGAGGGAATTCTATTGTGCTCAGTCTGCTTTGACTGCCGCACTCAGGCTAGATATATCTTCCCATTTTGGCCGACAGCCAGCTTCTTTCCACTTTAATAATGTCCGCCAAGTGGGATCAATCAGCTGATCTTTCCTACTACTCTCATCACTCCAGGTAGGTGACCCATAACAAGACAAAGAACCTTGAATTCTTGTCCTCCATACCTTCAGCAATTCACCACTATTTTCTTCCTGGCGTTCGCAATGATGACAAAATGGCTCACATGGCCTCCTAGACAGTGCATCTGCATTACTGTGAAGGCGTCCACATCTGTGCTGTATTTCAAAGTCATATTCTTGAACATGCTGTATCCACCAGGCTATTTAACCTTCGGTGTTCTTAAAATTTAGTAGCCAGCGTAGTGAAGCATGGTTGGTTCTTAGAATAAAATGTCTGGCATAAAGGTAGGGGTGGAAGTGTGAAATTGCCTTCACTATGGCCAGAAGCTCCCTACGTGTAAAACAGTAATTTCTCTCAGGCTTATGCAGTACCTTAATGAAGTATTATAGTGGTCTTTCGTTCCCATCTTGAACCTGAGATAACACAGCTCCAATGCCTACATCACTAGCATCAGTTTCCAAAATGAATACACCCTCATTTTTCGGGAAACCCACGACCAGTGAAGATATCAGAATTTTTTTTAGTTTACTAAAAGCATTTTCACACTCAGTGGTCTAATGAAATTTCCTTTTCCCCTCAGTCAGTTCATGTAGTGGCTTGGCAATCATGGCGAACCCATGTACAAATTGACTGTAAAAGGTGCATAATCCCAGAAAATTTAGCACTTCAGTTTTGTTGGTCGGTGTCGGCCAATTTCTTATTGCTTTGATCTTCTCTGGATCTGTTTCAATTCCATGGGCTGACACTACATGTCCCAAGAAATTTATTTTCTTTTGGAACAGGTGGCACTTTTTAGGAACTAGTATCAAGTTGGCTGCTGCCACTTTCTGGCTTCGTGGCTGTTTTATGGGCCTGGCATCTCCTGTATCTATGTGGTGGCAGGTCACACCAGTCTTTCCAAGGTCATTCGGTCCACACGAGAAGGCATCCCTATTTCTCTGTAGTAGTTCAGGGACAGCCAGTTGCCAGTTATTTGTTCTTTCTAGAAGTTCCCCCAGTACTTCTGGTAAATGACATTCTATTTGTTTTACTCTAGAATCTTCGGGAACATTTGGAAGTATCTCTGTGACCTGCTTGCAAACACCTATTATGGCCTCCTCCTCAAGACAAATGTCACTATCGGACAAATTCATCATTCTAACTGGAAAAACTGTCAGAATTAGAAGAGACCAAAGTCCTTGCTACAATGACTTTACCCGGCAGGATGCAAACCTTCTTGGTTAGCTCAATTATACCAAACGCCTGACTAATTTTCTTAGACATCTGCCTGTAATGACAATTTCACTAGAAGCAGGTAGCACAGTAGGTTGACCACAGACTACTGAGCAGCTAATTGGGGAAAACAAATCATTCCGTGTTAACACCACCAACTCTGTACTGCCTACCCTTAGCATACCAAGTCGAGTATCGATACATCATCCCAGCTTATGTAGTACATCAAGCCCTAAAATACATTCATCCTTTATTTCTGCTATGTAAACATTGTGCTGTATGCTAATGTCACCAAGCTTCAAGATCACTTTTCTCATACCGATAACTGGTGTGGTCTCACCTGTTACTGTAGTCAAATAGAACCGATCTATGCTGTGGGAAGGCCAGAGGATGTCTGGTCTTACTACCGTTATGGTCGCCCCAGTATCGACGACCATCTGGCAAAGAACATAATTCAGGTTCCCCTCCACAAGTATTGCATCCCAATCCTGTTTCATCGACCGTACATGTAAGAACATTAGGGCCTTGCCTCCAGCAGTCACCGATCTTCGCCCCCTAAGATCGGTGTTTACAAGTTTTCAGAATGTGCTGTATTTTCACCTGTCTCTTGCTGAATCTTTTCTTGCTTCTGCTGCTGCCGTTGTTGTTGTGGGCAGTAGGCTCTCAGGTGCCTCGGCTGTCCACATGACCAACACTCGGATCATTTAGGTGGGGGGCGGCAAAGCTCTGTAGTACAGACCTTGGAAGCGATGTCCTTCACAGCCATCTGCAACTCCTTCAGTGTCTTCTTTATACTGTCGTCGTCTTCGTTCAGCGTCGCTGCCCGTACTGGGCGTTGGAGTGCGGCCCCCTGTCTTGCTGACTCGCCTCTAGTGCTCGGGCCAGGGCGTCCTGCATGTTGTGGGATGCTACAGACGTACCACTCTCCATACCTCTGTGTACAACTGCGATGATGTCACGTGCCTTCTTGGAGCACCCTTCCAGAGATTATTGAGATAACTGCACTATGTCTTGCCATACCTCCTGCAGTGGCTTTTCTGGTCATTGGGTGCAGCTACACAATTGGGCATGGTGGGAATGTCGCTGATACCAGTGTGGGGCACTCCAGTCTATGTCGCCATGGCAGAGATTGTAGTATGCTGAGTGCGGAGCCTCTCAGTACAGTTGCGAGGTAGTAAGCCCGCTGTTCGGTTGGCCAGCCATTCCTGGTGGCGACTATTTCAAACTGGTGTTGGTACTCCCGCCAATAAGTCTGTGCATCGCAAGGAGCAGGCTTAATCGAGACCCCCTTCCCCACTGCTGGCTGTGTGACACCAATGCCGCAGATCTTACTCTCCTCCGAGGTTGCTGCAATGGTTTCGTCTTGCACTGCTTCTTCACTTTTCTCGGTTGTCAATGTGGTGGTAGTCGAACTCCACTGCTGAAGAAATTCCTGCCATTCTTTCTTCAGTGCACTCATTTCCTGTTTCATTTCATTCTCAACGCTGTCCTTTCTTTCACTGACACTGTCTTTTTTATTGTCCACACAGTTAATTCTCGTGTTCACTAACTCACTAATTCCTTCTATTTTCTTATCTACATTATCTTTTTCCTTGTCTAAATTCTCATTTACATTATTGTTCGCACTACTAATTTTGTTATCAAGACTATTAACACTCGCGCTCACATTAACCATTTGGCTACCTAGCTCGTCTATGCACACAGTAGTTCCAGTTCTGCAGACATTTTTCTAGTTAACATTTACAGTCATGATTGTACAGAACAGTCTTAATTATTTCCACAAACAGTTATTCCAATTAATTAATTTGTTTTAAAATCACTAACTACTTGCCTATAGTCTCTTTATTTACAATTGATTAATTAATTATTGCCTCCATCCCATTTCTGACACTAGTGTTATAAGAAAGCCTGTGGGGTGTATCTGAGTTTGTGAGGAATAAAGGTTTTAAAATAAAAGAACTAAATTAGATTTTAATTTATTCACACAGCTATTATTTACAGCATTAATCTATCTCCACTATTACTCTTTTTTTTATCAATAAACTCAATATTTAATGTCTATTTTTACTCTAATTGACGTCCTTCGTAATATATCTATTTGGTTATAGTCAATTAACTCATACTTATCATTAACACACTTTCAAACTGTCTGTTGCTATCATTTGTAGTGTGTTTCACTCACGCACCCAGTCCAATAGTCTAGCCTGCCAGCCGCACTCGTCACTGCTTGATACTCGCAGTTGCAGATTTCCCTTCTGCTGGTCACTGCTCCCGTCGCTCGTCGTTTGTCACTGAAACTCAGTCACTCATCCATTCAACAACTCTCGGCCCAAAGGCCTGCCGCACAATTTATACGCTGCTGGCCTTGACCTGGAAAGTTCGACGCATTCCGAGTCGTGTAGACAGAAACTAGGGTAGTAAACAACTAGAAAGTTTCTCAGCTAGATGCAGAAACTTAATAAAACCTAGGTCAGCAGCGTGCGCTGCTAAAAAAGATTATAGTGTCAGCTCGGTTTTTGGTAATAGATACGTGATTTTGGTTTGGCGTGCGTCTGTAATTCTATACATTCCATTGACTTGCTGCCACCACTTTCATATAACCGCTGTCCTTCACTTCCACTCGCTTGCGTGGGATGCGAAGCAGCGAGTGCCTAACAGTACATATATATTCAGTACATATATAACAGTATATATTCCAATACATATTGATCAAATCTCCAATTTGTTGAGAATCAGTTTTAACTTTTTTGCAGCAGTTATAATGCACAAGTTTGTAGGAGCATCATGTTTTATACAGACTTTGTGCTATTTAATTGTTTCACACAAGACTCTACTTTCATGTGAAAAGATTTTCTTAAAAATTAAATAATAGGTGTATCTAAATACTGTTCTCTGTAAAGTAAGCACTTTTAAAATCAATTTTTGAAAAGAAAAAGAATCACTACTCGTTAACTGCGCCTATGTTACCATATACACTGAATTGCAGGTTTCCAGTTACGCAGATAGGGACAGTAATGGTTTAGGGTCAGACTTCTCACCTCCCACCTAGGTGAACCAGGCTCGATTCCTGGCAGGGCCGCTCCAGGATTTTTACATGTGGGAATTGTGCCGGACGATGCTACTAGTTGATGGGTTTTCTCTGGGCTCTCCCATTTCCCCCACCCTTGCATTATGGCACTGCTCTATACTCACCTTGCTTCACCCTCATCCGCTCTCAAGACCTCAATGTTAGGGTCACCCAAATCTCTCCACCTCACTCCAGTTACATTGGTAGCAAATCAAGTAAAATAGTTCAAATTCTTGACATATTCCTGTAAAAAAAGTGTCTCTCACTCTTATTAGATTGCAGTGAGTGGCTAACCAAACAATTTTATACTACTGTATATACAAAGTGACTATTTCTGTTATGTATTTTTGAATGTCTGTACCCATTCTTTCAACACAGCAGAACTTCTTGACTGTTTATAATTGGTAAAGGCTGTTCTCAGTAAAGTGAGCACTTTTAAGGCCCTCGTTACTTTTTTCCTATCAGCCATTTTCTATCCTTGCACTACTTTAAAAAAAATATTGCCATGTAAGTAATAAACACAGTGTATATATTTCACCAGACTTGAAAGTTAACGTCTAGGACTACAATAAAATATATTTATTGACTATTATTCAGAATGAGGAGGCATCAAAAAGTGCTCACTTTACCGTGGATAGCCTATAGCTATCTGGCAATAGAATGCGTCATATACTCTTTACTGCAATCTAAGGATGAGATGCACCATAGTATAATATTAAAATTTATGGCATCTCAATGGGATTTTTTGCATATTTATACATATTAGAGATTGAATTGGCATATTAATAACACATTTAGGTTCTTAACACGTTCACATTTTCATTTGACTGATGCATGAATAGTCATTAGGCCCACGGCAATGTAATTTTACATATTGCGGAAGGATACAAAATGAGGAGAGAAGTAGATATTGTGCAGGGCTTTCAAAAATGCCCACTTTACCTTGAACAGCCTACAATTTCAATTTTTTGTATGTTAATGTTTTAAGTTTTACCACATGGTTTCTATTGAAATAGTTCTGGGGAGTTTGTTTCAGGGACCTTGTCTTTTATCACATTGTTTTGTTGAATGTGGTTTGAGCAAAGCATCCATATGTTGCAAAGGAATGGCTCAAGTACACTGTTATATTGTGTGTGTTTTCTTTTAGAAGAGTTTATATAGTAATGTGAATTTCTATTGTATTCCACATAATCTTTTTATTCCATACACAATGTCCATTCAAATGTGTATGAAAATTGAACAATATATTTTAAGTATCGCTCTTGCAATTGACCCATATATATGTATATATACATACATGTATATATATGTATATATATATACGTACAAGTATATATATGTATATATATACATACATGTATATATATGTATGTATACAAACGTACACACACACACATATATATATAATTTTCCACAATTTCTTAAAGTTGTGAAACATTCAAAAGTTTGTGTAGAAAAATTTACAAAATATTGGGCAATTCTAGCCAGCAGGGAGTGGTTATTGTGATACATTAAACTTCATTTGATAAACATAAGTCTGGGTTCATTATTTTATATTAGTACCTGTAGTACAATATTTTTAGTTTTGCAAACTATGAATGTACAGTTTATGTACAGCCTAGTACACTTTATGGATGTTGGGATGTTCTTGTCATGCCTGCATTGCAGCCCACAATCGTAGTGCCCCCAGAAGAGCACAAGCTGCAATATTCCTATTGGCTGTGGTTCAGCAGACGTTCCCCTGGCAAGCAGGCTAGCGTCCAGAACTTTGATCAGAACTTGAAGCTCATTGGATCATTTGGCAGTGTTGAACAGTTCTGGTCTGTATACAGCCACTTGGTGAGACCATCAGAACTGCAAAGCCATAGTGATTTCCATTTGTTCAAAGTTGGCATCAAACCCATGTGGGAGGTAAGAATATTTATAGTTTTCTATTATATTCAGTGAACATTTTTGTGATATATCTTTCTAGTTGTATGGGTTTTGTTGGATTATCAACAGAATTTTTGTTTTAAATAGTTTTGTTATATGTGAAGCTCATCATAAATTTGTAGTTCCTGGTAAGATTGGTTAACAAGCTTGCTTTGTAATCATGGGCATCACACATTATTTAATTAAGATATTTCCATTATTTGCCAAGGAATCGTGCAGGGATATTTGAGTGTACTAGTATGTACTTGTGATTTTTTTGCTTTTGATAGAAATACTAGTTAAATGGTACAAGATGCTAGAGGGGCATATCTATGTTAATTAGGATGAAGGTTTTAATAAATATTAAAGAGCTAAATATTATTTTTAATTTATTCATACAACCATTATTTACACCACTAAACTACCTAGCTCCACTATTACTTGGGCTATTCTTAGAGAGCACTCTACTTAATGTCTATCTCAATTGTAATTGAAGTCCTCAATGTCTCGATGTTGGTTATAGTCATTTAATTCATACTCATTATTTACACATATTCAGCCTGTCTATTACCATCATTCCAAATGTCTATCACTTATGCATTCAGTTCAATAGTCCCATCTGCCAGTCTCTCTCTCCACTGTACTGATGCTTGCAGTCCGCAGAATTAACTCTCGCCATCACTCAATGCTTAGCTAGCTCGTTTCTTTGCTGTCTTCGCACACCTGGCGCTTAAGGTGGCACAATCCTCCAAATTCTAAAACTGTCTGCTCAGAGGCCCGTTGTGGCTTGTGTAGTCTTGCTGGCCCATTATAGAAGGTTCTCCGCATCTCAAGTCTTGCTGAGAAAGGCGAGGGCGATGACCAAAACATTTTTTCAGAGATATTCCCAGAAATTAAATCCACTGAAGATCAGGAGTGCACAAGTCCTGATAAGCTTATTTCGCACATATGGCAGCTCTCATTTGTAAATCACTGCACTCTTCTTGCATTACTACTCTATTCTTGGCACACTGTTTTGCTCACTCGAGAGCAGGACAGTGAAAGGAAAGCAGTGCCAGCAACATGCAACACTGCCCTCTCCTCAGGTCTGTTCGTCCCGAACGTACTTTGCAACATCCGGACCTTTATAGAGTGTCAGTCGGTCGATGTGGACACTTTCCACTTCGCCCGAAAACCTTTATGACATATCCAAAAGACCAGATCATTGATCTTCAGAATCCTGAGGGGCCTTCCCAACATTTCTATAGCTTTGGGCAGGACCCTTTTTGACTCTGTGGGTTGTACAGCCACACCGGTTGTCCTTGAAATATCTTGCCCGACATTCTCCTGCCATACCTAGTCTTCATGTCATACCTGGTCTTCATCCTGTCACTATTTTCTAGCAAGTTACTATATCTAAAAGACTTTCACTGTGTATGAACAACCACAAAAGAATCTTGGAGACTCTCGGTGGGTCCAACCACTGCTATGTTGGCCTCCTAACCTGCATTCAAGTTAGGCATATAAATTAAGAATTGTTTTTGCTGAATTCCTAGCAATATGCCAGTTTTCTGTACATCCCTGTTTACAGTAGTGCTGGATTATTTCAAAATATTAGAATATGGTTGTTGATGCCTTACAACAGAAGGAATAATCCTTTAATGATCAGTTTGAAATTATGATTCAACTACAGTAGTTCTCCTTGAATGTTCTTTTTTACTATGTCTGCCTATCTGAAATGTGTCGTAGAGTAGGGGCTGTGGCAGGATCCTTGACTGACGTACCCTGAAGCACTGGTAGCTCCTATTAACTGCTTCATTCTCCTTGAGTTCATGTAACCAGTTCTTCGCCTCCCAAAGCACATCATCCATGGAACTGCCATCATCAGAGTCATTGCTGAGAGAGGCCATAACAGCGCTGGCTCTTTGCTGTAGGCTCATTTCACGGCTATGTGGTACAGTGTGTGCATGGCATTTGGACAGCACGCGCAGGTCATCTTGTGCATTTTCTAACTGCTTCGTGAGGTTTTCAACTTGTGGCATCAGCTCGTCGATGCAGTGTCCCAATTGTTGGTCATATGCACAAAGCTCTAAATTTTCTTAATGCAAGTACTTGGCTGCGTTCATCGAAGCCATTTGTTCTTCCTCTCGCTGCTTCTGTTTCTGCTACTGCTTCTGTTCCTGCTGCTGCTGTTGTGGGCAGTACACTCTCAGACACCCCAGCTGTCCACATGACCAACACTCAAGCTGTTTTAGTGGGGGGCGCTGAAGTCTGTAGCACATTCCCTGGAGGTGATGTCCTTCACGGGTATCTGCAATTCCTTCAGTCTCTTCTTGATGCTGTCATTGTCGTCTTCGTTCACTGTTACTGACCATACTGGACATCAGGATGCAGACCCGTGTTTTGCTGACTCCACTTCCAGTGCTCGCGCAAGGGCATTCTGCTTGGTTTGGAGTCCAGCCAAATTTATCACTTGCAATACCTCTGTGTCAGCGTTAGTTTCAATAAAGAAGTCGATTGCAATAATTTTGCGTGCCTCCTCAGAGCACCCTTCCAGAAATAGGTGAGACAGCCGTGCAATGTCTTGCCATAGCTTCTGCAGTGGTTCCCCTGGTCACTGGGTGCAACTTCGCAGTTGGGCATGGTGGGCATGTGAACTGTTTCAATTGATTGATAAATAAAAGTATAGAACAAATAAACCGGAACTTAACTTTATTTGTTTGGTGCCTTTAAAGTTTCATGCTGCTACCAACTGAGGTAACCGAGTCATAATTTCCATTCGTCATACCTTTACGTGGCATCATTACAAATATGGCGCCTAAACGCGAGGCTGGAACATTACAAATATGACGTCCCAGATATGGCGCAATATTACATTACGTAGTTTGCTGGCCCAATATAAAGGGTTCCTTGCACCCCGTGTCTCGCTTAGAGAGACAAGGGCAATGACCAGAACATTATTTTTAAGATAATGCCAGAAATTCAATCCAGGCGTGCACAAGTCTCGATAGGCTTATCTCGCATACGCGGCGGCAGCTCACCTTTGTAAATTGTTGTGCACTTCTCGCGTTACCACTCTGTCCTTGGCACACTGTTTTTCTTGCTCAAGCATTACAGGGCAGGGAAATCAATGCAGTTCAGCAACATGTAACAGTACTGTGGATGACCGTTGTCATTTGGGAGCAAGGAGATCAGGGTGCTACCCCTTACAAAAAATGTTTTTTTAAAAAAAAAAATTTTTTTTTTTTTATATATATATTTTATAGTGTGTTTTTACCTTTATAGCTTGAAATATCTTGCAACTTACTTTAATTGCCATTGCATGTGAGAGAGTTAATTAACTTCTTATTTGGAGATGAATTCTTTCTAGCCTTCATTTGGGTAAAGGAAGTGATAATATCCTCGTAGTCCACATCCCACAGCAACCTCCCTTCAATGCTTAGTAGTGCAATGCCAATAAACTGTCTTTTACCATAACTGACCACAAGTATACTCATTTGAAGAAAAAAATTATCACCCTGAAGGTGCTATCACAGGGGCATGTAAGTGGGTACAGGTACAGTACATGGTAGTGTGTATACTAAAAACATCAAAATATTGTACCATTCCAAGCATGTATTGCAGGGCAATAACACTTGTAGATAGCACTTAGTATGGTGTTGGACCACCCGTAGCACGAAGACAGGCGGCAATATGGTAAGGCATGGAGGTATACAGAAGTTGGATGTACTCCTGAGGAAGATCCTGCCACAGCTAGTGCAACTGACTCTCCAAATTCGCCGTAGATGCTGCTGGCAAAAGTTGCCATCCAATCTGGTCCCATATGTTTTCGATGGGTGAGAGGTCTGGGGATCTTGCTGACTGAGGAAACATGTTGACATCATGAAGGCAGGCCAGAGATACCCATGCTGTGTGAAGCCGGGCACTATCCTGCTGGAAAACGGGGTTGTCAAGCTGCACCAGGAAGGGGAGCGCACATGATCGCAGAATTTCCTGGACGTATTGCCACGTCAGTATTCCTTCAGTCACCACCTGCTGTGGGGTGCAGGATTCATAGGGAAGGATAACCCACATCATGATAAATCTCATTGGGGTGGTGTACCACTCTACAATGAAATGTGGATAACGGCGCTGGCCAAGTCACCAGACTCGAATTTGACGATCTTCTGTATCCAGACAAAACCGTGATTCATTGCTGGACACTACTTGTCCCCATTCCTCAAGCTGCCATGCTGCCCATTCCCGGCAGAAAGTCACACGTGCTCTGCGGTGCTCAGGTTGTAATGGTAGATGTCGTAAGGGACGTCGCAATTACAGATTCCGCTCTGCTAGCCGACTTGATAAAGTACTGGTGGACAAAGGCGTATCCTCAGCTGCCAAGACATGTCCCTAGATGGAGCATAGCGACGCGACGCCTGTGGAGTGCTTATACAGCCTGTCGCACAATGAAATGATTCTCCCTGCTGGTGGTTGGCCTGGGTCGACTTGAACCTTCGCAACTAGTATGTGTACCTTCCTGATTCTACTGCGTCGAACACCAATTCACAGTGTAGGTAGAATCGTTAGTGGTGAGCAATGTGCCGAAATATCCAACCTGCCTCTCAAAAGCAGACAATGCAGTCTCTGTAAAACTCATCCACCCGGGCAAAGGCTCGTCAAATGTGCTGTCGGCTTATGCTGTGTGTTCACTGAACATGGCTCTGTGGCTTACACTGTTCGCATTGCTACTAATGCCTTATTCAGTGTCTTGCAGCTATGAATGATGGAGGGACATGTATGGCCCCTAGATGCACATCCACGCAAGTAAACAGTATTAAATGCAAATGAGACATATGTTGGGCAACTATGTGGCAACCTTCGTTGTACTCATGCAATTTGTTTATGATGATAAATTTTTTTTACAAATGAGTGTTTCCTCACATGTTGTAGAGTAGAAAAGAAGCGTTCGGCTGAACAGTTGGTCACTGAAGCATTAAGCATTATTCTGAGTGTTATGCTTACATTTGAATACACTTTAAAAAAAAAACCTTTGTGATGTATTATTGTGAGTTGTATACCTACATTTGAATAAACTTAAAAAATCTTAATGAGGTTGCTGGTAAATCGTTGGGTAGTCTGGCATGCCTGATGGTCCTGGTTGCTTGTAGTCACGATAGGCCCACCTTTGTTGCTGGTTTTGAAGTGTTCCGATTGGGGCCGCTGTTGCATTTTTCTTGAGCTCATGGGTTCTGGTCGGACTCCTGATTCTCCAGCTGGTTGTATCGCTCTCCCATGCACTTTCAGGGTAGCGGTAGGCATGCAGTCAACCCAATGAACATTTCCCTCTTTTCTTCAGACCTCATGTTGTCCTGCCCAATAAGGCACAAACCCGGCACCTCTGACAATATGAATTTATGGAAGGTGACAGGGGCATTCTTTATTCAGAATAACATTACCCAAAATTGTAATGCCTTCCTGTCTGGCATAGGTAAAAGCTGTATGTTTCTGTGACTGGGGGGACCATAGGAATCTGCCAGTAGCTGCTTCGCAAATCTAGGGTGGAGAACACTTTCGCTCACCCTAGGTCCCGTAAAATTTTAACATATTTACAGAGGGTGGAATTATGTCACATGGGATATCATTCAAGGTTTGATAGTCAACACAGAATCGCAATTACCCTCCTTTTTTTTTGGAACGATTACTATACAGCTGTTATAGGGTGAGTTGGCTGCTTCCACTAAATGCTTGCGCTTCGTGGCAGTGGCTTGCTTGGTGATAACTTGCAACTTTTTGGACGAGAGTCAATTCTGACAGGCCCATGCGAGTTTGTCAGATTTGAGTGGTATTTCATATTGCCAGGTCCGAGTCAGGAGTACGTAAGGGCTCTCACTGTGTGAAGACCTCTGAATATTGTTCTAATATTGCCTGCAATTCCTCTGCCTTCTCCCCGTATAGGTTATGCTGCACAACCCCACCACTGTAATTCTGTTCCTGCAGCTACTTCTCCACCTTGTACCCACGTCAGGGTTATTCGCAGTTTCTTTTCTTGGTGACTTCACCTGCCCTTAAATTCCAGGACATCCTCATGATTGTAGAGTCAGGGTTGGCCCAGTATCACATCTTCCAATAAATAAGTCATCTGCGACTATAAAGAGGGTCTGCTTGGCTTCTCTGTGGCCTAATGTAACCAGCAGGTGGATTTCTCTGGCCAGGGGAAGATAGATCCCGTGCTGAGCAAACTTGACTGTTTCTCTTATCAGGCGGAATCAACTTCATTCTTCCGGTATGATGATTCTAGCGTTCACAAAGTTGATAGAAGCAGCTCATTTTCCCAGACCTGAATTATGACAAGTGGAGCTTTGCTCCGTGCCGTACGATCTGGTGTACTTTTAGTATTTAAGGCTTTTGTCTTTTTGGGACCCTTTCTTCTAATTCCCCAGCTCTTGAGGTTCCTTGGCAAGGTTGAATTTCTCCTTTTCTTGTGGACCATCCAGTATGTTGGGTGGGAAATTTATCTTTCATACAACTGCTGCTTGAGGTTGGGTGGTAAGGTATATCAATTTCCAGTGGCCTGTTTGCCCATATAACTAACATTATTTCCCTTTGATAGGTTGGGCTTGTGGTTGAAACTTGTCACCTGGTTTGGGGAAATCCCTGGTTGCTATTCCGGTTTATGATCTCTTTTGGCACACCTAGTCCTCTGAACTAGTTCCTCCATGTGTCTGGGATCAGGCTTCTTCAAGAAAATCTTAATCTGACCCTGCATCAATTCTACAATTAGAAAGATGATCTGGTTCACGTCTCCCTCAGGGTGTGTTCTTCAGAAAAACTGTATTTTTCTATAAAATATTTGCTGTCCTCTCCTTCATCCTGTTGTCAACCATACAATTCCTTGGTCATCATAGCCGTTCTGATTATCTACCCAGTGCATTTCCAGTACTTTGGCTTTCTGTAATATGTATACTTTCAATTATTAATAAACAGGGTGGAATCATCAAAAAATTTTCCTAGGCACCCTGGTAACAGTGCGGCAATCTCCTGCATTGTCATAATATATGTGTTCCCTTTTCACTTTACAAACATATTCTGCCACCCATCAGAAATGTATCTTGAGGACTTTCACATATCATTTTACCAAAGAACAGGGCTGGGGCAGAGGTGTAAATGTTTAATTTCTCATGTTAAAATTTTTTGTGGATCTGGTTTTCCTTGATTACCAGAAATCATTATAAAACATTTGCTTATACAATGTCTATCCAGTTGGTGACATGCATTAACTATGCTGGGAAAATAACTGGATAATATGAAATACTTTAATTATGATTGTAGTGCTGCCAGAATCTATTTAATAGAGGATATAATGTAATTCATTATGTTATGTGTTATATAAAGGTCATAGTGATTGTTTTATTTCATTGTCTGTCAGTGCAGTGCTTGTGATTTTTGTTTTTTGCAGGATGAAGCTAATGTCAAAGGAGGCAAGTGGATTGTGAGGTTACGGAAAGGCCTGGCATCTCGTTGCTGGGAGAACCTGGTCCTCGCAATGCTCGGAGAGCAGTTCATGGTGGGAGAAGAGATCTGTGGTGCTGTAGTGTCCATGCGATTTCAGGTATAGTTATAATGAGTTTTTGGCAAAGTGCTGAAAATACAGAATGCTCATAAAGTGAGGGTGTAGGGTGGTTAGGAATGTGCCCGGCTGCACTTAGGTTGGTTACAAGGATTTGTAGTGTATTAAAAGATGCGACATATGTAGTTCTTTTCAAAAGACCTCATGCTAAAGTGAGCATTTTTTTAAAATTACCCTATGATAAAAATCACTGCCTGCTAACTGTATGTATGCTACCGCGCACACTGATATGAAGGTTTCCAGTTAAACTGGCAGCAAATTAAGTGAAATAGTTCTAAGACCCGATGTATTGCGAGTCTAATGGTTTAAATTGATAACAAGTCAAGGTGCTGTTTTTTTGTTTTATACTCATTAGAGTACAAATTGACGTATTAGTTACACATTTAGGTCCCTAAAAATTTAAAAATTTTACTTGATTGATGTACAAATAAAGTCATTAAGTTCATGGTAATGTAAATTTTACATATTGGGGAAGGATTCAAAATGAGGAGGAAAGTAATTCTTAAGCAGGACTTCCAGAAGAGCTCAGTTAACTGTGAACACCCTATAAAACGTTTATTGAACAAAGGGTTGGTTCAGGCAGTAGAAACATCCACAATAAGTAATGGAGAAAGTGTTGGGGCAGTGCTGGATGTGGTTGGTTAGGCCAGGAATGCCATACCGTAAACTGGGGTTACTTTGCACCTGCTGGGGTAACTTTGCACCTGTTGGGGTAACTTTGCACCACTCAAAATATTTGTTTTCATGCCATTTGGCAAATAAATAAAGTACTTGAGTTAGGTATTCAAAATTTTTAATGTTATCTACCCAGGTAATGTTTGCTGCCTCTTCACCAAATGGTTGCAGAACAAACATTTAGAGTGGTGCAGAGTTACTTTAGCTGGTTCAAAGTAACCCCAGTTTACGGTAATTGGTTCATTAGTCCTACAGGGCATCAGTGATAGAGTACTTGTCAGTGTTTGTGGAGCAAGATGCTTGGCAAAAGGAAGGTGAGGGGAAAAGTAGGATGCATTGAAAGCTCAGGTTAAGGGAGAAGCAGATAGCTAAGGTTATATGGGAATTGAAGAATAGTACTATTAGTTGAAGAGAAGTGTAAGAAGCTCTGTAGAGAAATGTTGACTCATGATATGTGAAAGCTGTGATTCTGATGATGACTGAAAGATAATACAGTGTATAATAAGTAGTTGTAAGTATCTCTATCTGGGCCATTTTATTAACAGCAGTTCTCCTTAAAATATACCATACATTGAGAATATAATTCTGGATTCTCAATCAAGGAAATGTAAATTTGGAGTAACAAGGATTAAAGAAGTATTTCATTTTTGTGGTTTCTAACTGTGATAATTAGTCATGTTAATTGTCAGCTGTACAGTGTTGTCCCTTGTACAGTCAACTCTCAAATTCAAGACCTTTCACAGTTCCCAGGAAAATAGTCGTTACATTGTAGTAGTTTATGAATTTGGACAGATTATGACCCATCCCCAACTCCTATACGCAAAAATTGCATAAAAATTTTATGTAGGTCATTTTTGTATGGCATTAGCGGCAAATTTACACATTATTCTTGTTAAATATTCACATCGTTTCCATGGATTGACTTGTAAGATCTAGCATTTCANGCGGCAAATTTACACATTATTCTTGTTAAATATTCACATCGTTTCCATGGATTGACTTGTAAGATCTAGCATTTCATAAGATCAAATTTGACTTATTTTGATTGACCTAGACCCCGAAAAACTAAAAAATTGTGTGTGTTCAATTGTTTCTAGAGCGGAAATAACATGTTATTTTAATGAAATATTAATTAATTTTAATATTTTGACTTCCTCTGAGAGAAATTGTACCCTACATGAACTAGTTCTTCCCCTTGTCACAAAAAAAGTTTAAACGCAGCACATCGTGCAACTTGTAGTGAGTGCAAACTACATTTTCATTGGCTTCTTGCAGGAAAATCTGTTGGNGCGGCAAATTTACACATTATTCTTGTTAAATATTCACATCGTTTCCATGGATTGACTTGTAAGATCTAGCATTTCGTAAGATCAAATTTGACTTATTTTGATTGACCTAGACCCCGAAAAACGAAAAAATTGTGTGTGTTCAATTGTTTCTAGAGCGGAAATAACATGTTATTTTAATGAAATATTAATTAATTTTAATATTTTGACTTCCTCTGAGAGAAATTGTACCCTACATGAACTAGTTCTTCCCCTTGTCACAAAAAAAGTCTAAACGCAGCACATCGTGCAACTTGTAGTGAGTGCAAACTACATTTTCATTGGCTTCTTGCAGGAAAATCTGTTGGTTTATTATTTAAATGTTAACTTATTATCACAGGTCCATTACCCAGTCCTCTGCAGGCTTTATACACAAACAACATAATGGTGGTAAAAGGTAGATGTCCTAATGCAGTTGTAATTAACGTGGCTCCTTTCACTGTCTTGCTAAAAAAAAAAACTGTGTATCAATACAAAGAAACCAAGCAGTCTTGCCAAGGTTAATGGTGAGGTGAAGGTGGCTAACTTATTCTTCCTGCAGCAGCAGAGATGCACATGCATCCTCTCTGCCCGCTCTATACTGGTGTTATGCCTTGCCTTTTTTCCATTATCCTGCACATACACAGAAAAACTGCACCTAGCAATCACAGAGCAGAGCGCCGACTGCTTGCAGTTTAAATGTACTTGTATCTAGTGTTGTTGCAATATTTTACCAGCAGTTATTAATTATTTTTGCATTTGCTTTCATTAATTACAGTGGATTGTGGGTACCTTTTCAGTGCAATGCAATATTGGCACATGTCGACTGCTTTGTAAAATATATTGATCTGCCATTTTTTGTAAATGTCTTGAAGTACTTAAAATATATTTCCCAAGTTTCAGTTGTGTGGTTTCGAGAAACTTAAACAATTCTGCAAAAAAATATTTTGTGTCAGTGGCCGACAAACATGATTTTAGTGAAGTAATTGTGCAAGGATTGTCATTAAAACATGTTCAGGAGATGCAATTAGGATTAAATGCAGTAAGTTTGCGTGTTTTGTAAATAATGTATTTTGAAACAGTTATTAGAATGTTTGAAATGTACTTGGTCTAAAGAAAATGTCATTTAAACTCTTTGTTTTGTAATGAAATAATATTTTATTTTATGGAAAATTCAATGAAAGTGAGGTTAACCTTGCTAAAAATGTTTAACTACCGAGTGTGTTTAGTACTTGCATCTGTGTGAACTGTGACACATTTATCACATTAAATTCTTTTAGTGCAGTTAAAGTTTTCCAAGTTATTGTAATTTTAATTTCTGTACAAGCAAAATGTTTATCAAAACAATACGCAGTTAAAAATTATATTTGTCTCGTAAGAAGAACCGCAAAGTAATGCTGACTAATGAAAGACATTAACCTAAAGTCACCCCTCTCCAAGAAACAAAATAAATATAGCCCCAGCTATAATATCCTACATGAACACTGGACTGAAGTATACTTCATTTCATATAAGTTGGCCAGATTCTGACAGTCAGTGAGTGGCAATTGACATATTCGAAACAAACAACGTGCCATTTACAAAATCCTGTATCAGCTGATGCATGAACGAACAAAAGTTAATATTACGTTGGCTATTCTGAGTGCACTGCCGACGCACATTAGACCAGCCGAAAATACGCGATAAGAAAGAGTTCCTAGTTTAATTAATACATTAAATTTTACGTGGTCATAAAACAGTGGTTTTTAGTGTTAGAAACTAAACTTCGTGCTAAAGTAGAAATGTATAGGTGTTCAAAATTAAAGGCACATTAAAACGATCCGTATCCAAATGAAACGCAATTTCAAATCCTTTTTTTACGTCTTAATCGCCCCTCTCCAACCCGGTTTCATTATGTGCTTGATATTAATTCCAAAAGCATACAGAAATATTGCATGGTATTGTTGAATAATTTTTCTAATAATTTGACGAAATATATTTCAAATTCGTGTCGTTCCAAGCCAGTAATAGAAGAACAGTCAACTTAAAAAAGACGCAATCTATTGAGCAAAATAAGAGGCTCAGACTTCGCTCCAGACAGGATGTGCGTGCTATTTATCAGATTTTTTCTGAAGCATTACCAGCCACAAAAAATAAAGTTCCGCGTGCGACATATATAAATTTACGAGCAGATACCAATAGTTTTATTTTTCGCGAGCTCTGCATAATTTTTAAAGTAACTTATATTTCGTATACAGTGATTTTGAGTACTAGTAATTTATATTCGGCAGGTAATCGTTCTTCTACATAAATTATACGCCATATTGTTCTCCGAAAATCCATTCCTTGTTTCCGAAGAAAGTTGGACACACGTGAATAGTTGTTAGGCAATTCTAACGTTATTCCATGACACATATTTCCAACTCAAATATATTAGCTATAATGTCCAACGTGTGATAATAGCTACAACTACAGTTTCACAAATGTTATCCCAAATTCACTGTCTTGGACAAATAAAAAAGAGTTAGCAAATATTAAATTTTTTGCAAGGTTTTATATTTTTACTTTTATAACCTACTAATTTTTTTAGACAGATGTCAGTCTAAAATATCTTAAAATTTGTTTAGCATTACATTTTTTTGTAGTTACTAAATTATAAATTAATTATTTATATTTTTACCTTTTAACATAACAATTTACTGATTAATAATTTATGTACACATTACTATTACTACAATCGCAGCTACGTATTTCTGAGTAGCAAGTTTGCCTAAAACGTCCCACGAACAGTACATTGACAAGGGAATTAACTGATAGTGACAGTATGAAAATAAACAACATCGTTGCCATGTGGCCGATCAGCTGATGGCGAAAGGATATGTAGTCAGATGTAAACAGTGGCGCTACTTTTGCAGACCTGTCAGAATCTGGCCAACGTACATGGCACAGAGTATATAACATTACTCTTTTAGTGCTTACTGTAAAATAAAACCAAATTTAAAAGGTGAGGAAAATGTGTGCATTGGACTTTTAACATTGGTGAACAGCTGTGACAGAAAGGTGTGTTGCAGTGCAATATCTGTGTTTTGATGGTAATCTGTGTACATCTCTGCAGTTCTGAGGAATAGTTTTAACTGGAACCTGCCTACCTTTTATATTATTTTTTTAAATAATGAATAACATCTTATTTTGTAGGAAACTGTAAACAAAATGTCCTGTTAGGTGCTGCATCTTAAACTGATTTGCAGCCTTGTTTTTATGCTAATTTTGGTAATGTGTGTTCATATACACAGTTTTAAGGAATCATTTTTATCAGAACATGCCTACCTTTTAAAATATTATTTCAATAATGAATGTCTTATTTCCTAGGAAACTGTTGTAATGACGCAATATACTTAAATTTTCGGGACTTGGGTGTAGAATTCTTTCGCATTTATGAAGTTCGGGAAAGTTTCGTAATATTTTTATCGGGTTTTCAGTTGAAAGCCGTGCTGGCTCGTTTCCCGTGTTTGCTGTTAACGTTTATCAGGAGTCCGGTAGTGTTTCGTTTCAAACTTTGGTTTTTTGGGAAGCGTCATCATTAATTAGATTAGTTCCTTCGGTGCCGTTTTGTTATACGAGAAGTTTGTTATCCGGAGGTGAGTGCGTCAACAAGTTTTTGTGGACTGCGAAGTCGTTTTTGTTGACAGCACAGTTTTAGTTTCCTGCGACGCAGTTACGATATCGGTAACGGGCGCAGCAGTATCGATGTCAGGCTGAGCGTGGGACAGCGCAGTTCTCACGCTGCTGCCGGATGCCAGGCCCTTATCACAGGAGAGGGGGGTGCGATAGGCAGCATATAGGCGTCTGGCTGGCGCCTTCGAGACAGTAGTATTATTGAAGTCTTGTACGAGTAACAGTCGTATTCGAGCAGTCTGCGGCGAGTGCCGTTAGAAGCAGTCGTCTTCTTCAGAGTCGTCAGAGAAAGTTGTCGTAATACAAGGATAGTTTAGGCCGCGTTCGGGCAGGACGGTAACCCCCACATCGGCAACTAGACTTTAATATTTCATTTCTCAGCCGATGTGGGAGGTAGCAGCAATTATTTATTCTTCGGGCCAGTTAAACCACTGTGGCGCTGTTTCCTGTACTTTTATGTTTATCTGCAAGGTTCGTACTCTGCAAATTGGACTTCTGTAAACTGTGAACTGCAATAGTTAAATAAATATATATATAACTTGGAACTTGAACTTTCTTTCATAATTAACTAACATCCAATGGTACTGAGTCTCGTGTATTCTACCTTGAGCAAGCCGTGGCAAGTAAACAGTCTGCAGTGTAAGCAGCGAAACGTTACAAGATGGCGCCCGCCTAACCTTGTGCGGCTTTAATATAATAAATATGCCTTAACAATCAAAGACGTTTCTTTACACTGTACAAAAAATCTTGTCAGGCTGTGCATCTTAGGCCAAATAGCGGCGTAGTTTTTCTACTAATTTTAATGGTAATGTGTGTTCATATTTGCAGTTTTGTGGCTCTCCTAGACTGTGAATATTGGTTTACTCTGGCTCCCATCAGATAAAGGAAAATTATCCTAATTTCCCTTGTCCCTCTTGCTGTATCATGCTAATTTTTTTAGTTTCTGATTTTTCTTATTTATGAAAGATGTTTAGCAGCACCTTTGTGGCTAGGCAAGCTAGGAATATTGGTATCTGAGTATTAAATTGGCATAAAAGAGCTAAAAAAAAACAGATGAGTATACACTGAGGCGACAAAAGTAATGGGATACCTCCTAATATCGTGTCGAACCTCCTTTTGCGCGGCGAAGTGCAGCAACTCGACGTGGCATGGACTCAACAAGTCGTTGGAAGTCCCCGGCAGAAATATTGAGCCATGCTGCCTCTATAGACGTCCATAATCACGAAAGTGTTGTCGGTGCAGGAGTTTGTGCACAAACTGACTTCTCGATTATGACCCATAAATGTTCGATGGAATTCATGTAGGGTGATATTTGTGGCCAAACCATTCTCTGGAATTGTCCAGAATGTTCTTCAAACCAATCGCGAACAGTTGTGGCCCGGTGACATGGCACATTGTCATCCATAAAAATTCCATAGTTGTTTGGGTACATGAAGTCCACGAATGGCTGCAAGTGGTCTCCAAGTAGCTGAACATAACCCTTTCTAGTCAATGATCGGTTCAGTTGGACCAGAGGACCCATTCCATTCCATGTAAAAACAGCTCAGACCATTATGGGGCCACCACCAGCTTGCACAGTTCCTTGTTGACAACTTGGGTCCATGGATTCATGGGGTCTGCGCCACACTCAAACCCTACCATTAGCTCTTACCAACTGAAATTGGGACTCATCTGACCAAGCCACGGCTTTCCAGTCGTTTAGGGTCCAATCAATATGGTCACGAGCCCAGGAGAGGTGCTGCAGGCTATGTCGTCTTCTGCTGGCATAGCCCAGTACAGCCAAAGTTCGCCACACTGTCCTAACGGATATGTCCGTTGTATGTCCTACATTTATTCCTGCGGTTATTTCACGCAGTGTTGCTTGTCTGTTAACACTGACCGTTCTGCGCACACGTCGTTGGTCTCTGTCATTAACTACAGGTGGTTGGCCACTGCGTTGTCCATGGTGGGAGGTTATGCCTAAAATTAGGTATTCTCGGCACACTCTTGACACTGTGGATCTCGGAATGTTGAATTCCCTAACCATTTCCGAAATGGAATGTCCCATGCTTCTAGCTCAAACTACCATTCCGCGTTCAAAGTCTGTTAATTCCCGTCGTGCGGCCATAATCACGTCAGAAACCTTTTCACATGAATCACTTGACTACAAATGAAAGCTCAACCAATGCACTGTCCATTTATACATTTTGTACGCGATACTACTGCCATCTGTATATTTGCATATTGCTATCCCATGATTTTTGTCACCTCTGTGTATAATGTTTTGTTTGTAATACCACACAAAGTTTCCGCCTCACCTTTTTTCCTAATACCTCAAATGCAAAAAACTCTGTTCATAGCTTTGTCAAAGAATGATAGTCTTTATTCCTCCTTTCAGCAGTTCATTCCAGTGTTTTTATTATCATGTGGTCTCACAAAAGACAGTCTCTGGGCTAGGCAACTCTAGTGCGTAACTGGAGTAACACCAGGTGCACATGGGTAAACATTGGCAACCTTGATGGAAGGGCAGACATGTGTTAAGGCCGGTTTACATTGATCGAGTAGATAGGATGGTAACTGGAGCAAGTAAGAAAAGGTAAGCTACTCACCCTGTGTAAACAGATGGGAAAGTACTGGGCCAAGTATTTGGCAAAGAAATGGGAGAGTCGAGTAGATAGACAGCTGATCCGTTGACTTGCCTACTTGCCTTCCCCCACTACCAAATTTTGAACTCGGCTGGCCACTTCCTCACACATTCGACCAATGTAAACATGTTTGCGAGTGTATAGTCGAGTATAGAGAGTAAAAAAGAATGCACATGCTCCCCGTGCTGTATTGTTGTTCATTGTCGAAATGAGGTGGTCAGAGGCAGAGCCAGTGAAATTTGTGGAAAGCTATAGGGAATATTTCACAGTGTTCACTACAAGAATAAACATATGAGACAAGCAGCATATAAAGCATTGTAAAAACATGGGAATAGAGAGATTTGGCATAGCTTAGGTAAAGGTAAAGATTAAAAATTTACAATCAAGAAGTTAAAAAAATTGAAAAGTCCCACGAGGTCCAGTGCTGTTGGGGAAGAAGTCTTTACTTCAGGACTGAAATGATTCCACATAATGAATGCATTTGTGAGGAGTACAAGAGAGAGTGGCCAACACAGGGTAATTTGGTACATAATACCTATAACCAAATCTTTATTTCTGTATAGTTAAAACATACATAGCATTATTTGAAGTATATAATATATCGGAGTCACTCAGGATATGAGTTTATAATTGCACTGAACCATTGTTGTCACAGTAGAGTAAATAATCACAAAATATTTTTGTCATGTTCAGAGTCAAATTTGTAGTATATTTTGCAGTTCTGCCATGATATTGCACCATTCGTATTGAAATAGCGTTTAAAACTGTCCCGCAATTCCCTTGCTAGACGGCCAGCTCGTTGACCCATGCACCATTCCAAATCGCGTAATTTCAAGTAATTCTGATCTCCATTGTCCTGGTGTTATCTCACCAGTATCAATATTCTCTTCATCAACAGAGTCTCGTGAGATGTAGGTTTTCGGTGCCGTGTAGCGCAGCCAGTTGTGAAGTCAGCATCCCGTCCTCACTAATGAGTCAACTATTGACAATTTGCATGCAGTGTTAGAAAAAAACACACGAAACCGACTAACCAAAATGCCAAATGCATTCTCAACAACCCTCCTCGCATGACTCAACCTGTAATTGAAAATATTTTCTTTGTCGGTGAGTGTGTATATGGTTTCATTAGATACAGTTTTAACGGAAATGCATCATCTCAAAAAGTGCAGCTCCCTTCAGGAATTAAATCTTTCTGTAAGGCTTCTTATAGTGAGCAGTTTTGGAATACCCCTCCATCGGTCATCACTCCATTACATACAAAATCGGATTGTGTTAGCATAAATGAGTAATGGTTACTATATGACTTATTATTGCGATAGGCAGTATCCAAGTATGCATCTTGCAATGCAGTGTAATAATTTTTATGGAATGAAAATGATTAAACACAAATACAATAATTTTTGCTTACAATCAATTATTATTGTGAATTGTTTTGAAGTTTGCATTCACAGTCACTCCTAATCTGTGTGATAATAGACTACTTCATCCCTGGCTGGTTCCCCACTGTCTACACAGGAACAGCACTCAGATAATGCAACCAGTTGATGCGTAACGCATATTGGAAGTGTTAGAAGCGGCGCTGTCACAACCCTCCCCCCCCCACCAGCTTAAACCAGTGTAGGGCCTTCTGGACGACACGTGTTACCCATTAACGCATGCCGAGGTCAAGCCGTGGTGAGGTAGCACTTGCCGCCCACGGGCCTCCTCCCCCACCACCCCTAGCAAGCCCCGTGAAATTTGTACACGCCGAGAAATTACAAGATAGTAGGGCGATTTCCGCCCGACGTCAAAAACATGTGCTGAAAGAACATGCACCGAGAATATGCTGACAGCGTATGGCAGGGGCAACTCGCCCACACCACCCCCTTCCCTCCTAACCTTCAGGAACCATGGCGCGTGTATGAAGTGTTCTTTGTACTGCGCCCTCCTCCCACCTCCCTCCCCCAACAAAGGAGACACGTGTAGGAACTTAGGGACGGAGTCAAGTGAGGATATAACAAATTTACGAGAGAAGAGGGGGTCAGTTTTTATCACCGAACAGAGAGAGAGTCAGTCGGTCAGTTTTTATCACCGCGCCGAGAGAATCAGTTACGTCAACCAGTCAGATAGAATCGCAAGCTGAGAGAGGACGTGAGTGCAGCCATTACAGAGGCCAGGGAGATCGGATCCCCGGCCATGTCAGTTCGCAGAGACAGTCAGAGCGACGAGCAGCAGGTGGCGCGGCGTTCGGTACCGCCACATCAGGATGCGCAGGTAGTCAGGAGAATCACAACATTAAGGAGTCAGTCATATCTCCGCGCCGAGAGAGTGATTCGGTCAGCCGATGCCGGGGTTCGGGCCCGGCAGAATCAGTTAAACCGTTACCAGAGTTACGTCAGACGAGTACTTTCACCACGCCGGGACGTGAGTCAGTCAGTCAAGTACCAGTCACCATTCAGTCAGTTACAATTACGTACCGATAAGGCGGAGTCGAGTGGTGAGCTCCAACGAGGAGCGCTATTTCGAGCGAGTGGGATTAGTCCAGTGCAACCCCGCGCCAAGAGCCGGGGTGATAGGGAGGTAACGAGTCAGTACAACCCTACGCCGCGAACGGGAGCGAGTGGTGAGCTTCAACGAGAAGCGCCATGTCGAGAGGAAGCCAGCTGAGTGCAACAAGTCAACCACAGCCAGTCAGAGGGCCTGTAACAGGGGCCATCCAACTCACCAGATCTCATCTACTGCCGGAACCACTACCCCGCAACAAGTACAGATAAGGAACAACGTCGTCACTCAGGGACGTGTCCTGTCACCTAATGCCCCCACACCGTCGGAAACGTAGCCAGAACACTGTAATCAGCCCTTCAGGCCAAGAACTCGCAGGGCGTTAAAGTATGAGTAAATTCTCGGCACAAGGTGCCGGGAAAGTATGTGTAAACTCCCTGAAAAGTTCTGGGAATGTATGAATAAATTCCCGGGCAAATAAACAGGTTAAAACCAAGACGTAATGAAGCATTGTTTTATATACTCTCAACCTTCAAGGCACCTTATAGTCTGTGCCATCGGACATTAACTGAGGACCCTAGTACCCCACAGGTGGGGAATAGCGTCACAGTAAAGAAGATGGCACTGCGGGTCATGTGGACCAGGCTAGAATCACACCTTGAAAAAGGTGCCGGCAAGACATGGCTCAAACTGTAGAAGAGCTAAAGAATGTGGTGCATGGTGCAAATATTGGAAAAACCAGAACCAGACAAAGGCGAGCATAATGCCTTTAAGCGGTATGTGGCCTTATCATTGAAAAAATTGCCATTACGGGAGTCCCTCATAGCCCTAAGTGATATACAGGGAACATTGACACGACTGAGAGTGTCTGCAATTACGGCAACATCTTCACATTTTTAAGTGCCTGTCACACAATCACTCCAGCATTCCCCACAGTTACAGTCTCCTCTCATTGTGAAATCGTGTCTTCCAAATACAATAATAGAATAAACACAAGAATTGACTGAGGATGGGTTTGCATCTGTTTATACACAAGCTGTACGAGATGTGTAACCTTTGGCTTTTGCTTTCTTTTACCAATATCATGACGTGCCATGAGCAACGTCATTCACTCATCTAGCCTCGCCACAGCTGTGGCCCCCTCCTAAGAAGAGCCGTTATGCCATACATGCCAAAGGGAACCTCCCAAGCCAGGGTGGTTTGCCCGGCCGTTGCCGCTTGCTGTGCTGCATCACGTCGCCGCTTACTCCTCCAGCACCTGGCACGTGAGGGGAAGTCTCCACCGCTCTCAGTTACTCTCTTCTCTCCTTCACGTCTCTTTCTTCACACCCCGCAACCCTTGCGCTGGCCCTGTGAGCAGAGTATAAATAGGACCTTCAGTCCTCAGTTCAAGGCTCTCTCGCACCAGTCCACTTTACCAGTCTCACGCTGCCTGAGAGCCACCAGACTTCACTTCTCTCCTTCGCAGAACGTTATGCTGCCCGAAGAACTACTGACTTTTTGAAGTCGCATCAGTCTTACACTTTTCAGTTGAGAGCTCTGCTCTGTACGACACTGCCACCCTGCCCATAAGCGTGCTTCCAGCTACCTCGTAGCTTACTCTCAGTTATCACGAGTGTGAGTACCGCAGTCTTGGCATTGCCCTCGCTCCCCGCGCTGCCGCGTCTTCTGAGACATAGGTAACTATACCAGTTGGCAACTTAGGACCAGCCCTTTAGGCCTCAGTCAGGGTACAGGTTGGTTTATCTGTTTCAGATTCATACAGTGGTACTGGTGAAGAGAATCATCTCGGTTAGCTACAAAAATTAATGCAACAAACTTATTTTTGGCCTATTTCTTTCAAATTTTTCAGTTTTTTAACTAAATTTTTTACGGTTCCCAAAAAGTGTCATTACTTCAAGGGAGTCGTAATTATCAAAGTTGTTTTGTTTGGAGTTGATTGTAATCAGTGAATGATGACAAAACCACTATTTAAAAATACAATATTCAAGTTTATTATAAAAAAATGATGGAGTGGGTTAATTGCAACACCAAATCTACTGGGACTGTGACAGTGAAGTTGAATGTACCATGGAACAACACATAGTGTTTTGCAATACATAGTGTAAAGCAAGTATGTTTTAACTCTGAAAGTCAGTGCATGATGCTACCATGCGAAAGAAAAGCTTTTTCATGTCGTGGCATTAAATTGAAGAGCTTCTTTTGGGCCCTTCGGTGGAGAGATTGCCAGTCTGTTACAGTATTGGTGGTGAATAATGCTGCAAAAAAAAAGTACAATTTTCCTAATAATTATTTTTAATATTTTGTTAAAATTTTTAAACTACTAGGAGTAGGGAAGAGTTCAATAGATATTTGGAGTTGTTGATATTTGTGTGCTTTTTAATTATGAATCTTACTTACAGTTGTATCCTTTTCAATAGTAGTGAAAGTAAGGAATTATTTATGATATTCAAAAACCAATCACTTAAAAGCTATGATCTAGAGTATATCCCATAATACCAGAAACTAAAATGCAAAATCTGGAATGGAAAGCTTGTATTGTGAAAATTGTTGAATGTAAGTTGGCATCAGTTGTACTTTTTTAAACCAAAATGATAAACATTTTTTGTGTAGAATTTTTTTAATGCTCTGAATAGGTACGTGGTAATGTAAGTATTTATTTTTTATTTATTTAACAGGAGGACATTATTTCTGTGTGGAACAAGACAGCATCAGATGCAGCAACCACAACTCGAATACGAGACACATTGCGTAGAGTTCTCAACCTGCCACCAAACACAGTACTGGAGTACAAGAGGCATGATGACAGTCTCAAGTATGTAGCTTTATTACAGTGCATGTTTATTATGGGGTCACAATTATTGGCATGGCCAGAATTGGCCAGTGTTCTTGTAATGGGACCCATGGGTCAACACCTAAATTTAACATGCTAGTGGCCAAGACCAGCACAGAAATATCTGTGATGTTTCTTTTAAGAAAATAGGAGCCCATTAGTATCTACACTGAAACCAACAATTAAAATAATAAATAATGTTAGTCTTAATCAATGTATCTCGTGCTTGATGGATGTAAGCCCAAAAGTTGAACATCAGTGTGCTTCTAACTCTTTCCTAATGGGTGGCTTATTGCTACCCGAAACACCCCGTAGTCATGTATTTGGCTACAATTTCTGGTGGTTACCAGAAGCAAAACACTAATTTTTATCTGTATAAAGGTGTTATTGAAAGTACTTTGTATACAAGTTATGTAATTCCGTATAATAACCATGCAGTGTACAAGAGGAAATATGGTGATTATATTTTCTTGACATGTTAAGATTTCATTACTACTGGCATATAAATGTAGTTGTATTAGGTTATCAGCATATATTTATGTGACAAGTAGCTGTTGCAACTCATATTTTGTGCCCTTTTTTTATAGATACAAAATGACAANATAACCATGCAGTGTACAAGAGGAAATATGGTGATTATATTTTCTTGACATGTTAAGATTTCATTACTACTGGCATGTAAATGTAGTTGTATTAGGTTATCAGCATATATTTATGTGACAAGTAGCTGTTGCAACTCATATTTTGTGCCCTTTTTTTATAGATACAAAATGACAAAACTTTTGGTGGTGGGAAGCATGCTTGTTCATAATGTTTCACAGTGTTTCTTCAGTTTCCAGATAACTTTGAATTTAAAACTTTCACTACTTGTGCAATAGTTACAGTACTATTTATAGTCTATTTCATATAAGAATCCCTTTATTTGACAGGCAGTGTGTGGCAACATGTAAAAAATGAAGTTAACATCATCCTATATACAAAATCCTGTATCAGCCGATGCATGAACGATTAAGAATTTTATATTGGCCGTTCTGACAGCCCTGCCTTCGCACAACAGACATCAGTGAGATACGCGGACAGGAAAGAGTTCTTAGACAAAATGTATTTTATTTTATGTCATTATGAAACAGCTGTTATTAGTGTTACAAACTAATTTTAATTTTAGAATAATGTGTAGGTGTTTCAAATGAAATATAACCCTAATTGTGTGTGATAGTTTAGTTTTGTTTGTAGCTACTGCTAAAGTCGCCATGTGCATGCTTTATGTTAATTAAAGAGGCCACATATATGTCACAGAGTATTTTGCAAATATTTCTACATCAATTTGTAGCAATATGTGTCAAACCCAAGTCATTTTGGGCCCGTACAAAATTAAAAATTTACTTTTAAACTGACGTGATAAATAACTATTGTGATACTACTTCAGAGTAGGTGACTATGCTGCCATCTGTTAAGCAGCGTGCACAGCTCTCTTCCGAAGCCACGCCTTTATGAAATGACTAGTGTTTTGGGTGTAAAATACAAATATACCAACAAATTCCCAGAAATGTATATTTTCCGCAAGCTCTCTATATATATTTTTTACGTAACATATTTCCGTGTGCAGCAATTCTGCTTGCTAATAATTTTGATTCAGTCTGTAATCACCGAGCCACTGTGAGACCGGCTCACCATTGTGTGTTTCGTGTCCCCTCCCAATTCAGCAACAAAGCGAAAAGAAATGTTATTTATTAAAACAACGCATCGTTTTGTGATGGAATCATTTTTGCGGCAAGTAACATTTATGTTAATGTGATATATTGTCATCCAGGAGAACTCAGCACCACGCTTAATTTATAAATATCCTCATTGTGTGTACGAACTGTAAACTGCCCAATCTCGCCTGTTTGATGAGCTAACATCACTTTTAATTGCAAAATATTTTACTATTATGAATGAAAATATACTGTCTAACAATTTCCCAGAATTCCTAATACTTCAAGTTTCTCTCACACACACACACACACACACGCACACACGCACACACACACACACACACAGAGACAGAGAGACAGAGACAGAGACACAGAGAGACAGAGAGATAGAGATATATATATATATATATGCTGTAACGTCCAAACTGCTACTTCATAATAACAATTAACATCTTATTAAAGACGTCAAACCAAATTCGCAATGCTCCACAGTTTATGTCGTGCTTTTAAGTAGGTATCTAGCCACACAATTCTAGTTTTAGGTGCATTTAGCGAAACGGATGAGAGTGTTACAAACGTAAGTCTAGTCTTTTGATTAGAATAAAATTTCAAGCGTGTGTGATACTGTATTGAATTTTAATGCAGATAATGTTTCAAATATATTGCGACCATATGAATGGATTTAACAGAAAATGTGTAGTAATATGATGCACATATTACCCTTGTAAATCAAACTAAGACTTATAATACAGTTATTTTCTGTGAGCATTATGATGTATTATTTCTGTTTGCTAGGCAAGAAAGCTGCAATTTTTAAACATCTTTCTCAAGTGAATAAATTATGGATTTTAATCACCTAATATCCGTTGCAGTGATAAAAATTCTACAGTAAAATCAATTCTTCCTCATTATCTATGCGTTAGCAGCTTGGCGACACATTTTGATGTAGGTAGGTAGGCTTAACGTCTTATCGACTTCCGTCATTACAGACAAAACATGTTTTGAAAATCAGGTGTAAACCACAACGTGGCGGCGGAAGGATACGTAGCATGTTTGTTTACAGGTTACTACTTCTACACAATCTGTAAAAAAAAAGGAATTCTTATATGAAATATACTATACTAGGCATTGGCAAAAGCATACACACATTTTGTGAAAAATCACAGCTTTGAGAAAACTTGTGTAATTCACTTTATGAGCATGAATTGCTGTTTGAAAACTACTAATTTGTCAGATAATAAGTCTTTATTGAGAAGTGGTGGAAGTAAGCACTAGCCAAATTTTGTCATTTATTTATAAACTTGTAATAGTACCATTAATTTGTAATTTTTGATACTATCATCTGCAGATTCTTAAAACATTGAGTTCAAAACTTCAGTAGTAATTAGATACCTGCACAAAAAGACATCAATTGTAATGTTAAGCTTTTTTTTAGGATTTGATTCTTTTCTTGTAAAATTGGATGTTTGCTGTAGTCAGTTTCTCTAGCTGCAATTCAAAATATTCAGTAAATTTTAGGAAATTAGACCACCAAAAATTTAAAGCAGTGTGTCAGAGTAGGTACCATGCAAAACATGGGGGTTTCATGTTGAAGATTAAAGGCTTCCTGGATTTAGTAATGGTTAGCAGACACGTTATTCATTAAAAATAAGTAATTGATTGATTCCTGTATTTATCAGCTTCATTCATCATTATTTGAAATATTCTATGGTGGCATGTCTCTGGTAGTGGCAAGTGTCGCTTATTTAGTTTTGTTTAGTTAAGTATCATAAACAAACCTAAACATAGTGAGTTAATGTAGCAAATTTCAAGCTAAACCAAACATGGAACATGAAAAGTATACTTGGAATTTTATCGTGTTAACCACAGTCATACCAAGATGATGCTCTGTGAATGGTAAACTTAAGTTTTGCATTTAAGTTTTGAAATGTCCTAGATATAACCAAACTTACACTTTCAGGATTTTTAATGTGATATAAATTTAATATGAGCATTGTATTTGTTGGCAAACTGAAGTTGTTAATTATGTAGACAAGCTAATTAGAGTGGGAAATTGTTATAATCATTATTTGTTTGGACCACATGTAACAACAAATTGCAGAAATGAACATGCTGTATGCAATTGAGAATTGTCAGATTTTACATTTGTTACAGTTGAGAAAGAATAATAACAAAACTTTCTTTTTCTAGAGCGTTGAAAGGTCCTCCAGTGAAATCGTGAGATAGATGGATGACTGCTGGTAGTCTCACAACCACACTATCCTGTCTTCTCCGTGTTTGCTGAAGGAACAATTTCTCAAGCAATCTTGAATCATCAGCGCTTAAAGTGGGGTCAGTAGAGATTGGTACTTACTTACCTTCAGTGTGTGCCTGTTCACTGCAACAGTACCAAAAATGAAAGTGTGTTCATAAATATGCATGCATGTATTACTTTCCAAAAATTTAATAAAGCTAAAGAATTTTTTTTACAAGTTTTGGATTATTGCATATTGTGTGTGTCAATCTGGACAGAAATTTACTTCACCTGATTTGTTCTTTAAAAAAAAGTGGTATAAATCTGATTGTTACTGTTGTCTTTAAATCAATCCAGGCAGATACTTAGTTACAGTAATTATCTGTTTTGAGTGCATACTCTTTCAGCCAAAGTATTTTTTTCACTTGATGCAGGGTTATAGGTTAAGGAAGGATCATTCATTAAGTTCGAAAATGCAGTTGCAAATTAACAAATCTTTCAATCAAGATGCAAGTCTGGAAGAACATCCTGCAGTCTTTCATGACAAATAGAAAAAATTTGGACTCGTTTGTAGAAAACTGAATTTCATTTGCTACTAACTACACTGAAAGTAATGAATGGAGTAACATTGTGTAAAATTGCCTAAGTTTTTACTAATGCAGACCATTGAAAGTTGCATTGTAACTGGCAGTTTGTATACACCACTGTGCTGATATCAAATGGTTAGTTATTTCCAAACTGATGACATGGGCAACATGACAGCCATTTATATGCAAAGATAAAAGTTTTATAGCTATGTACAAAATTGATATTTTGTAATATGTGTGTTTGTCTTTTATTGTCATGGGTATAATTTTGTAGTGATTTATTTCCTTCTAATTTTATGTTTGTTTGGCTTCAAAATATTACTACCATTTTAATTAAATGTTTGGTAAATTCACTGGTCTGAAAGATTAAAATTCTGATAGCTCCATTTGTGGTAGTTCAGAAAGTAATGTAAATTTTTGAAATTTATTGATAGTACGTATGTATATTGTAACATTATGTCCCCATTTTCACAATGTTGATTATATACGTAAGATATTGTACATTTAATTATAATCTTTTCTGCAGCAAATTGAATATTTAAAAATATATGTTGATGATGGTTTAGTTGTCTGCAGTGTCCTGGAACATGTATGTGCAAATTTCTATCATGGTGAAAGATAGTGACATTTTCCGACTCATTTTTATGTGTCAAAAAGAAGTGAGAAAGTTCCTGAAGTTTTGTTATTTCTGTCATTAAAAATAAATGTATATACTGTTCACAAAAACTGTGGTGCCGTGTGCCATTTGAAGACTTAAATATACTTTTATACATTAGGTAACTTGTGATATTTACAGTTCAGTTGTTTTGAACAGTTGAATGCATAAAACACTTTATTATGGACTGTGTGAAAAAAAAGGGGGGGGGATCCTAGTTGCTGCCATTTTTTTCTTTGCTTAGTATGTGACTTGTACATCCCTCTGTAAATTGCGAGATTATCAGAATCTTTTTTAATTAGGAAGCGCTCTAGTGCTTTGTTGAAATGGATACGAAATATCAGCCGTAGTGTGGTTGGTTGGGAGGTTCAACCTACAGATTTTCCCAATGAAATTTTGGCATGCCAGTTGTCAAAATATTGAGAGTTACTTTTAATTAATAAAAAGAGAAATAATTCTGAGTTTTTAGTATGTAACTAATTGACTCATGAAACAATATCAGTTGTAATTTTTGGGGCATCGTACAACGCAGTGACTTGAGAGGCATTTTCCCAAGACATTTTCCCCTTTATACGACACTAAAAAAATCATGTTTATTCATATTTTTTCATCTTGTTGCCAATTTGTTTTAGTCATTGAGGATGGGACCTTACCTCTGGGTTTAGGCTCAAGAATAGTGTGCCAATTCACGCGACAGTGAATAGAATGTCATATAAACGGGATAAAACTCCTCTGTAGTCTTGGGAACAGTGTTTTTAGGCAAGTTGGGGTTTGAGAGGTTCTGGTTCATCCTTGTGTTAGCAGGCCCATGTGTTGACATATCACATAGATTTTCCATCTTGGGTGTACACACACTGGTGGAAAATGAAATATTAACTCCCAAACGCAATGGTCCTACATGAATGAAGGCTTTATGGAATAATTATACAGGTTGTACACTGTATATGATATTGATCACAGGGTCGCACACCTATGGACAGAGGCTACAGATAGTCTTGAATAACAATGTCAGTATCTTGTGTAGCCTCCTTTAGCTACAATGCAGTCCTGCATGGAGACGATCATAATGGTGTCGGATGTCATCTTGGGGAATAGTGCTTCACACGAATTCCACCTGTTGTGGCAATTGGTAGAGGTTTGTTGCCAGTATTGCAGACGCATCAAACGCTGTCTCGTCACGTCCCACACATGTTCAATGGGAGACAGGTCGGGTGATCGTGCTGGCCAGGGAAGTTGACGAACACCTTCGAGAGCGCGTTGGGTAACATGAGATGTGTGTACATGGGCATTGTCCTGCTGGAAGAGGACATCTCCTTGGCATTGTAGGAACAGCAGCAAAATGCGCTGGATTATGTTCTGGATGTAGCATTCACTGTTCTGTGTTCCCACAACAAACACCAGAGGCATATGGTCATTGTAGGCTATTGCTCCCCAGACCATGATGCCAGGAGTTGGTCCAATATGTCGCTGGCATATACCCTCTAGTTGGTGCTGTTCTCCTGTCACTGGCTCTAAGGCAGAATCTGCTCTCGTCACTAAACACAACTCCGCGCCATTCATCCCTCCAGTTGCGTCGTTCGCAACACCATCTGAGACAGGCTGCATGGTGATGAGATGTGAGAGGAAGCCTGGCGAGTGGTACTCTTGATCTTAGCCCAGCGTCAGCAAATGGTTGGTGATGGTTCTAGCTGACACCCTGGGTGCAACAGTGGCCCTAATCTGTGCGATGGTCGCCGTGCGATCAGCAATGGCTGCTCGTCTGATGTGGCAGTTCAGGTGGGAATCCTTATGCCGCTGCCGTCCGGAACTAGGTTGACGAGCATGTGCACCATCGTTGGACCACCAATGATGCACAGCAGACATTTTGCGTTGTATGCGTTGGAAGGACCATCCAGCCTCCCTCAGGACCACAAAGTTATCTTGTTAAACGTCTGTTAATTGCACGTAGTCTGGTCGTCTATGCCGCCATGGCATATCTACAATGCTTACTACACACAGGTTGATGCTTGGAACAACAGACTACTCTTTCACAGAGGCAACTACAGTTTTATTGGGTACAGCGGTGTTATGCCTAATACACAGTTCCTACCCTGTCCACAGCACACACTGTTAATGATTGCATGTACTGCCCTCTATCAGTGCCCCGTGCGCATATGGTCTTTCCACTTTGTCGCTTTTGTTGTGTTCATTTTTCATATATATATATAAACTACTGTGAAACCTCGTTTTTACGATCCTATTTATTCCGTTTTCCTGTAACAGTCTTTTCTTTTTTGAGGTCGCGACAACTAGTTTATATAAACAATGCTAAAAAAAAAAAACAGCAAGCTACGACTCTTAAAACATAAATTTACCGTATCCATCAATTAGAAATTCTGTCCAAAAGCCAAAATATATTAGGAACAATTGTTTAGCTATGAAATAAAGTGAATTTTCGATGGTTCGTTTCTGTTATTTTCATTTTACCGTATTTCTCATTGGTACATTTGCCAAAGATTGCGTGCATCATTCGTTTTTGAACGCTATGTGAATGTAAAACAACACAAATAATCAACAACTGGTGCTATCGATAGTATTGTTTACATCCCGCTTCATCTTCTTTCTATGTCTTCACTGCATTCATAGGTTGGCGACAATGAGAAACCATCTTATCTTCTTATGTGTTTACTGCTGTCATAGGTTGGTGACAATGAGAGCAAATCACACAATCTCTGACACTGTATTCAACTATCTATGGTCTTGTTATTGTAAATGGGATTTGTAATGAGGTTCGAGCCATGGCAGTATTTTGGCGGGTGTGATTATTAACGGAAACTATCGGCTGTGTGCTTGGTTAGAATTGTAAAGGTTTCAAAAAGACTGGGCAAGTAATGATTGGCAAAAATTGTCGCAAATAAATCAGTTGTGGTAATTTTAACCGAGGGATTGGGCATGGCTCGGCCGATGACGGAACAAAAATATTAATATAAATAAAAATTAAATTATGCTCTTTTTTTTATTTAAATTGAATATTTAATCCTTAATGGACTTGAAAAAGTTGTTTTAATGACATCTTTAGGCTGTTGGTTTTAACAAAAATGCATTTTGAGGTTATGCNTAATGGACTTGAAAAAGTTGTTTTAATGACATCTTTAGGCTGTTGGTTTTAACAAAAATGCATTTTGAGGTTATGCGCTGCATTTTTTAGGTCTAAAATCCAAGTCCTCATCCATGGTTTTTCCCCAGACTTTGTTTTTTCTTGTTGGTCCACTGAAAAACGAATAATCGAGAATCCACTCTATATATATATATAATAGTGCTAGTTCATCGTTCACCAGCTGTAGTAGATGACAGAATACAGGATGAGGTCTTGATGGNTAATGGACTTGAAAAAGTTGTTTTAATGACATCTTTAGGCTGTTGGTTTTAACAAAAATGCATTTTGAGGTTATGTGCTGCATTTTTTAGGTCTAAAATCCAAGTCCTCATCCATGGTTTTTCCCCAGACTTTGTTTTTTCTTGTTGGTCCACTGAAAAACGAATAATCGAGAATCCACTCTATATATATATAATAGTGCTAGTTCATCGTTCACCAGCTGTAGTAGATGACAGAATACAGGATGAGGTCTTGATGGTGGCACAATTTGCTGCTGGGTGTGCACTTGGCTAGCGTAATCCTCTTGACATAAATGCNGTGGCACAATTTGCTGCTGGGTGTGCACTTGGCTAGCGTAATCCTCTTGACATAAATGCTTAACACATCTAGCACCCCTTATCTCCCTGTATAGATCACAAGCGGAGTGTGTGTGTTGGAAGATGGATAGAATGTTGGCCAGGGATGTGACAGTGGCCAGAACAGACAAATGAGCTGGTCTGTGCTATGGCTATGGGAAATGAAGATAGGTAGGGTGATAGTTGTGATAATGTTGGGTATCTCCCTTCTTTCCAAAAATAAGTAAGTGAGAAGTGAGATGAACTTAGTCGCTAGACATTTATTCTGCAGGTAGTTAAACAAGATCTTGTCAAGCCTAGCAGGTGTGTTAGTAACTACGAGTTGCAGATTATGGAGCAGACTGTATGAATATTGAACAGAAACTATGCTGAAGCAAGACTGAAACTTTACTAGTTTTTCTCAGGGGCCTGAACTGCCTTTATATACAATATAAATGCAGACCTGGGTGATTGGTAGAATGGTTTGGTTTCGGTGGGGGGTGGGGTTGCAATTAGATTATGGTTGGCAGCAGTTCATTACAATGCCAGAGTAGTAATTGCAGCATTTAAATCAGCACATTGGAGTCATATCTGTTTTTAATTGGGCTTGCCAAAGCACACATCTCAAGTACCATTGTACTTTAAAGAAACTAACATTATTTAAGATTGAGTAGGCCATTTTTCACTAACAGTTGGGCTGATGTAAATATAAGTACAAGGAACCCATGTATATTTTTATTCTCTGTTGGTTTGGCCACAAGGTTATGCAATATGGCCGATTTCAACTGCTCTTATTTTTTAATACATGTTTACTGTATTTATGTAGTTGTAAATATAATTAATGTTTTCAAACAATTGTAATTTTTTTTTGTTACATTTTGGTAGTACTTGTATATATTACCACAAATCTTATCCCACTTTAAGTACATGCATTTTTTCATACTGTATATAAATCATGTAAAATATCCTTAAGATTGACTTGGAAATTGTATGACCACTGTTTTGTTATTAAATGTTTTATCTCAGAGTCTGTTGTTTTGTGCCTTTGTCAATTATTGCTTTTATGTTACAAAAAATGTTAAATTAATCTTAATTTCATTAATTTTTCTATTAAAATCAAATAAGCCTCAAATTGTGTAATGAGTTTTAGTGCTAATTTTTACAGTAAAATTACAACTCTGAAGAATGAATATTTTGTGTATATTTATTTACTTGTATTACAAATTACTGTGTGATGTTTGGTTTTATTCCTTTGGTACAGAAATGCTGTTACTAAACTCATGTTCACCTAATTTTTATGTGTTTATTGTAGATTGTATGTTATTTAATTTTTAGTTATGAATTTTTGTGATTGCCACAGATATGGTTACTCTTTAATGTCTCTCCAGTTCACATGCTAATTACTGGCACAAAATAGGAAGGCCACTAAGACACTTTTGAGAGAGGGGAAGGGGTTACATGTTTGTCGCCTGAGGTATACAGGATGATGGCTAGTAGGGTACTCAGTTACCATACTTTGGTGCAGACTAAGGGCACCTGTGGTTGTTGCGTTAGGGGTAAACAAATACTCGTTTTCTCCTTTACTTAACACACCAGTATTTTATTGTCTGAAGGTAACACAGGTATTTACACACACTGGCAAGACTGAGCCCCCCTACAAGTTGTAGGCCTGAAGGGCNATTGTCTGAAGGTAACACAGGTATTTACACACACTGGCAAGACTGAGCCCCCCTACAAGTTGTAGGCCTGAAGGGTTGGTGGGCGGAATGCTATGCGTCGGGGAAGGTTGTTTGAATCGAGACGTTTCTACTTATCTGTGACTGCGGCTTTTNCTATGCGTCGGGGAAGGTTGTTTGAATCGAGACGTTTCTACTTATCTGTGACTGCGGCTTTTGGTGAGTTGTCTTTGTTGGTAGTTGAGGCCTTGTGAGTGGGGTGGCCCTTTTCCAGGCCCTCGGACTGGCTGTCGTTAGCGTGTTGTACTCAGCTGGCTTCTTCCTTCGGCTTTGACTGACTCCCTACCACATCCTGGCGNACTGGCTGTCGTTAGCGTGTTGTACTCAGCTGGCTTCTTCCTTCGGCTTTGACTGACTCCCTACCACATCCTGGCAAGGAGCCCTAAAACGGAAGTCCGGGATTGGTTTCCCGTGACTTGTGCTTTCTCTTTTATCTCGGCTGGCGTTCCTCGTCGGAGACCTCACATCCCCTCTCATACGTCGACGTTTGCCACAACTCGTCTCACATNATCTCGGCTGGCGTTCCTCGTCGGAGACCTCACATCCCCTCTCATACGTCGACGTTTGCCACAACTCGTCTCACATTCCCGACTTCTCCGCCTTGGAAACTGCCACTACGTTTTCGGAAATGAACTCAAAAGTTCTCTGCATTTCTACTTGGTTTGTCTTGGAAATTTACACATGAAGTTTCAGCTGTTCCTGGGTTTTCTCCCCGGTGACGTCACAATTGACTTACTGACTGACTGACTGACTGACTGCTTGCCTCGTTGCCATCCGGCACACGACTACGTCTTCTCGGGGAATGGCGCCTCTCGGTATGGGGCGCCACTCGTTTCCGGAAATTTACTCATAAGTTCTCGGCACTGTTCCTGTCACACGACTGCCTACTCCCGTGTCTCTTTCGCCTCCCATATCGGCTGAATATTTAACTCGTCTTGCAGCTGTGCCGCCAAACAACTCCCTTCTCGGCTGGCGACAATTGACTGCCGGGATCCGAACCCGGCCTTCGACTGACTCACCCGACTGCCGCCTCTCTGCGTGCGATCTGCCTGACTGATTCTCACTGACACTGGTCCGGCGGCTGGGATTCAACTCCCCCTGGTCCAGCGCCTCCCAACGGCGCGGATTCAACTGACTCTGAACAACTGACCTCCTGCCTCGGCTGCATCGTGAATTTTACTGCTGTCCCGCTATGTTCAAGTTAGCTGTCAGCAGTTTCTAGAGAGAGAAATCTGGAAATACCCTGTGTACCTCGCACGTTTTTGTGCATGATTTTGTGTCTCGTCAGCGGCTTGTGCGCCTCTACGAGGGTGGAGGGAGGGTGCGGTTACTGTGGCTGGGATTCCTACGGAGCTGGATCTGTACTAATTCTCGTTGAGGGCTTATCTATCAGCTATTTCTCGGGACTGTCCCGAGGGTGTTTCCCCGGAAGTTTCGTTGTCAGCTGCCTGCCCTGGATAACTATAGCAGGGTGTGGAGACAGCGCAATGCCTATCCTAGTACACGCCACGCGTTATGTTTTTTGTAGTATCTTAGACGATGATACATATTTTGGTGAAAATAAATACAGATGGCTCATGCAGGGTAGATTTTAGTTGAAGCCTTGCTTCTTTAGTTCTTGCCATCACTTTACTAAGAGGAAATCTGGCTTGGGCCGTGCATCATACCAGGGGTCATTAATATTACACCAGGCAATGCATATGTTGTCAGTGATAGGATAGCTTTTGTTGTCCCTTGGTGAAGTACATGTCTCGTGGTGTGCTAGTCAGCTGCTGCAAAAATGTCCCCAAAGAGATCACCCAGGTCCAGGCTGCCTGATGGTTTGCAGCCCTCTCACAGCTAGGATGATGGTGATGGTGAACCATGAGGATGGTGACGTGACGTGCAGGATCTGGCATGTTGCTCGAGAATACAGTCACCGTGCGTAGGCCCTGGATTGCCTGTGTTTAGACTCTGCTGTTTTTGTTGCAGCCTACTTTCCCTGACTGTAGGTATGAGGTGGTGCCTGTTGGATCTCCTTAAGTGGGTGGGATGTCATCCTTTTGGAATGAATACCTATCTTAGCTAGGTTCGGTGCTGGGATGCTCAGTTACAGGTCGGTTAGGTTGATGTGTCTGTTATAAGCAATGCAGATCATAGAGATGGTAGTTTTATGATCCACTTCTTGAGCTTCTGTGTTAGTTTTGCCTTTGTTTTTTGTTCCCCACAACACTGGGAAGTGTGAAATGATATTCCTATTCAGCCCTGTTCAGATTTGACCCCAGGGTGGTTCTCTTTACAGATGTGTAGGCCAACGCTTCCATGATCTGCAGTGCTCATCACAAAGTTGGCAATTCATTTATTTACTTTTGAAGATTGAAGAGATTTGGACGGCTTGTAACAGTGAGATATTGAGAGTACTTTCGAAGCCTCCATAAGTACTTTGCTTATTGATACCTTATGTTGCTCAGATGACACCCCAGGAAAATGGATATTGGTGCAGATGTATTTAGGTGCTAGGTTTTGCATTTGTGGAATGGAAGGTCACTTTCTTGCTGTTATCTGCAGTGTTGGTCAATGAGGCGGAAATGCCGTAAACCCGCTCCTGAAAAACTCGTGTTTAGNTTTCTTGCTGTTATCTGCAGTGTTGGTCAATGAGGCGGAAATGCCGTAAACCCGCTCCTGAAAAACTCGTGTTTAGTGCTGTGCCCTGCCAGTCAGTGCCAGGGCATGGTCAGTAGGTCACACAGTTGTGGTGCACTGACGACATCCTGCAGCAATAACCAAATTCTGTGGCAGCATTTTCAACGTCCTGGGAAATAAGAGTATCTCTGGAGTCCTTTGATCTCGTACCTAAATTCTGTCAACGTGGAATGACATAGAGTGGGAGTGGACGAAGAACAGGGCCAAGGGACAAAACGTAGTGGGTGTCTTTGGTGCATTCTCTGTGCACCACCGNAGTGGGAGTGGACGAAGAACAGGGCCAAGGGACAAAACGTAGTGGGTGTCTTTGGTGCATTCTCTGTGCACCACCGTACTGTGCATTCCTCTCTCACACATCTACCATTCTCTTCTTGGGCAGTGATGCAATTGCAGGGCAGGCTGTGCTGTGAAGCCTACCAAGGTAGGTAGAAATATGCACTATTGAGTGATGAGTGTTTTCCACATATTCCATATGNAGTGGGAGTGGACGAAGAACAGGGCCAAGGGACAAAACGTAGTGGGTGTCTTTGGTGCATTCTCTGTGCACCACCATACTGTGCATTCCTCTCTCACACATCTACCATTCTCTTCTTGGGCAGTGATGCAATTGCAGGGCAGACNCTGTGCACCACCGTACTGTGCATTCCTCTCTCACACATCTACCATTCTCTTCTTGGGCAGTGATGCAATTGCAGGGCAGACTGTGCTGTGAAGCCTACCAAGGTAGGTAGAAATATGCACTATTGAGTGATGAGTGTTTTCCACATATTCCATATGTCTCAACCCATGTCATAGCAGGTATGAACAATTTTTTATTTATTTAAGAGTTAATAACACTGTCCTGCTTAGTGTGACCTAGAATTCCTGTAAAATCTTACACCTTTGTAGATTTCTGCACTAAAGCATGGAAATATACAAGCTAGAGCCCCACTTTTACGGTAAATAAAATGAGCTTATTTCATCATTACAATATCACCATTTTGCCAAAAAAAAGATTATTTTGTTAAATAAATTTTATAGCAAAAAAAAATGCATGCGTTATTATTAATACATGAATCTGTTGATTTTGTAATTAATTCAATTAAACTAAAATGAATTTGTGATTCATTTTAATCTGTACAAATTAAAGCAGAAAACTACTAGTAAATATTTTATTATCGATAACATAAAAATACTTTGTACATAGTAAAAATATTTCTACGAAGTTTCAGCTGTCGAGTTTTTCTAATGATAAGTGGCAGAAACCTATATGGTTTTGTTTTCTTGGCAATGTGAAAACTACAAAAATTTGCTTCCAATACAGTTGTCTTTTTATTGATGTACCCCACTATCACTAAATCACAGTGCATACGGCATGGTAGTTTTTAAGCATGTTTATTTTCATGTTCACTCAATGTTTACATTGCAGTATTTGCATTTTGTCCAGTTTATAAAACACACAAAATCCGTCACTTTCAAACTCCCGGGAATAATGTAATACACTCGCTATTTTTGGCATTCTTAACTGGTTTTGCAGTTTTGCAAAGTAAGCAGGCGACACGACAACAAACGCCACCCTTACTCAATAGTTAAAATGCAATTTGCTAGTTGTCAAGAACCTAATCACAAAGCACAGAAGATGAGTAAAGTCGGCTACGTTTACAAATACTGCGCAAATATTTAGTTAACATTTTTGGATAGAGACAATCGTTTTCATTTATGATTAAAATACTCTAGGTGTGATTCTGCTTGTGAAGGAGTGCTTTAGCGATTTGGGTCGATATATTGAATTGTACGTGCAACAATAATCTTTCGACCTTGCTACCAATCAATTTATGAATTGTTCTAGTGACATAAAATTTTGTTTACGTTTGTATAGTTAACAATGTGATCACCACGCAAATAGTTTTGTTATCTGCACATATTGTATGTGAAGTAAATGAGAGATAATGCTGTATAACAAATGGAATATGTAAAGTTAATGTTTGTAATTATTTTCATGGTAAAAGATGCTCGCATTGTGGTTTTAGATGCACTCAAAAAGTAATTTTGTCAATGTTTTACGAATAAGGTAATTACTACAGAATTTATCTTTATTTCAAGTTATTTCGTGGTTCACAAAGCTTTACCAAGAAAAATGACAAACATTTTTTGTGTGTGAAAATAAGACCATTGTCATTTTAAGCATAGTTCTCGCCAGGGTTTACTTATTTACTACTGTACAAGGTGATTGTGTCAGCTTTGGAACGTCAAGAGAAACTAAGAAACAGGAAAAAATATAGTGTGAAAGTGTTGAGAGTACTTAACAGACAAAATAGTATTGGTGAGATTGTTTATGCTACGAGACCGAGCTGTACAGAGGTAAGGTTTATTCTGTTCCGATTGGGAACAAAACAAGATTCCTTACGGGAGAGTTTAGCATACGGAAATATCCACCACAAGGTGCGCTGGTATTCTAAAGAGGTTGCTTTTGAGCTGGTGGTAAATAGAGAAACTCAATTTATTTTTGTNCTGCACTAAAGCATGGAAATATACAAGCTAGAGCCCCACTTTTACGGTAAATAAAATGAGCTTATTTCATCATTAAAATATCACCATTTTGCCAAAATAAAAATGGTTGCCTGTAAAGTCGGTTTTACGGGCGAAGATTTTACGTGACAACGTAGTGCTGCGCGCGCGGCAGACCGATCATAGTTGAGTGGGAGAGAGACGCAAGGCATTCGGCGGGCCTCTCTCTCGTTCGGTGACTCATCGTAACGTTACCGAGCGTTACACTTTTTCATAAGTGACTCCCAGCCGCAACCTAATTTAAGACGTTGTCACGTCAAAAA
>NQII01000146.1:1003859-1033032 GCA_002778355.1 Clitarchus hookeri
GTTAAATAAATTTTATAGCAAAAAAAAATGCATGCGTTATTATTAATACATGAATCTGTTGATTTTGTAATTAATTCAATTAAACTAAAATGAATTTGTGATTCATTTTAATCTGTACAAATTAAAGCAGAAAACTACTAGTAAATATTTTATTATCGATAACATAAAAATACTTTGTACATAGTAAAAATATTTCTACGAAGTTTCAGCTGTCGAGTTTTTCTAATGATAAGTGGCAGAAACCTATATGGTTTTGTTTTCTTGGCAATGTGAAAACTACAAAAATTTGCTTCCAATACAGTTGTCTTTTTATTGATGTACCCCACTATCACTAAATCACAGTGCATACGGCATAGTAGTTTTTAAGCATGTTTATTTTCGTGTTCACTCAATGTTTACATTGCAGTATTTGCATTTTGTCCAGTTTATAAAACACACAAAATCCGTCACTTTCAAACTCCCGGGAATAATGTAATACACTCGCTATTTTTGGCATTCTTAACTGGTTTTGCGGTTTTGCAAAGTAAGCAGGCGACACGACAACAAACGCCACCCTTACTCAATAGTTAAAATGCCATTTGCTAGTTGTCAAGAACCTAACCACAAAGCACAGAAGATGAGTAAAGTCGGCTACGTTTACAAATACTGCGCAAATATTTAGTTAACATTTTTGGATAGAGACAATCGTTTTCATTTATGATTAAAATACTCTAGGTGTGATTCTGCTTGTGAAGGAGTGCTTTAGCGATTTGGGTCGATATATTGAATTGTACGTGCAACAATAATCTTTCGACCTTGCTACCAATCAATTTATGAATTGTTCTAGTGACATAAAATTTTGTTTACGTTTGTATAGTTAACAATGTGATCACCACGCAAATAGTTTTGTTATCTGCACATATTGTATGTGAAGTAAATGAGAGATAATGCTGTATAACAAATGGAATATGTAAAGTTAATGTTTGTAATTATTTTCATGGTAAAAGATGCTCGCATTGTGGTTTTAGATGCACTCAAAAAGTAATTTCGTCAATGTTTTATGAATAAGGTAATTACTACAGAATTTATCTTTATTTCAAGTTATTTCGTGGATCACAAAGCTTTACCAAGAAAAATGACAAACATTTTTTGTGTGTGAAAATAAGACCATTGTCATTTTAAGCATAGTTCTCGCCAGGGTTTACTTATTTACTACTGTACAAGGTGATTGTGTCAGCTTTGGAACGTCAAGAGAAACTATGAAACAGGAAAAAATATAGTGTGAAAGTGTTGAGAGTACTTAACAGACAAAATAGTATTGGTGAGATTGTTTATGCTACGAGACTGAGCTGTACAGAGGTAAGGTTTATTCTGTTCCGATTGGGAACAAAACAAGATTNTGAGCTGTACAGAGGTAAGGTTTATTCTGTTCCGATTGGGAACAAAACAAGATTCCTTACGGGAGAGTTTAGCATACGGAAATATCAACCACAAGGTGCGCTGGTATTCTAAAGAGGTTGCTTTTGAGCTGGTGGTAAATAGAGAAACTCAATTTATTTTTGTNACCACAAGGTGCGCTGGTATTCTAAAGAGGTTGCTTTTGAGCTGGTGGTAAATAGAGAAACTCAATTTATTTTTGTGTAAAAGTTTGTTTGGCTTAAATTGTGGTATTATTTTGGTTGGGGCAAGTATTAACTATAACTTTATTCTGTAACTATTATTCACGCCCTTCAATGCTGTTTACAAGAACAAACCATAAAAATACAAATATGTTAGGCACTAAGCATTCATAAACTAGTTCATTTTACTATAAAAAGTTACAAATTTAAGGTGAAATAAAGATGGCTATCGTCAAAAGGAACTTGGAACTTTTTTTATTAGGTTGTCATGCTTAAATACCCCTAAAGTAATTTTGTGATGAATGTTTTGCGAAATCCGGTTTTACTAATATTAAAAATTGTGTGGCTAGATTTCATTATATTTCTACCCTAACTGCAAAGAACCAAGTTTATTCTTTGAGTAGGTTTAACACAAAACCATTCTGAAAATTTTACATGCCCATATTTATTTTATGAAAATTGCAACTACCACATTTACTTACATACAAAACAGAAAAATCTGGTACACATTCAATGTCAGTACTATCTGGTGGCCAAAATTTTTAGTTGCCAAACTGTTAGTATTGAGCTTCCCAACCTAAGTAGAATATATATACCTTAGCATAGATCTCAATTCATTTACAGCAAACGGATACTTACGCTGATAAGAACATACAGTAACACTGACGTGTCCATGTTCTCAAACACATGTAAAGAAAGTGGTGGAATTCTAGTATNCTGATAAGAACATACAGTAACACTGACGTGTCCATGTTCTCAAACACATGTAAAGAAAGTGGTGGAATTCTAGTATAATTGTGTAATCCTGTTGGACAGTCTCTACTTAATTGTAAGCACACCTGTACATGTAGTTTTGAGGTCATGCAAATGGGAGCTACTTTATAAGATGTGGTTTAATTTTACCAACATACTGATGCGTGATGGCTGGGGAAACTTGAGTGCGTCAACATCCCTAGGAGTTTTTATCTGTGCTCTGTCAGGGAGCACACTCAGGGTTGGCTTTAATGGGGCGGCGTCCAGAGTACCTGCCGCTGTGCTCTCACTGCACCCTTTTATATTGAAGGCCACATTGGCTGTCTACTGAGCACAAGTCAGGCTGTATGAGGTGAGACCTCCAGGTGACGAGGATGGCACCTCATTGTTCACTCTTAGTGAGAATGGCAGTTGGAGGGTGAGGCAGAGATACTCCCCCACCCCTGGGCAACGGTGAAGCAATGGTTGCTGCTTGCACTGGGATTTTCCTGCTGCCTAGGCTGTTGGCTTTGGCCACTTCTAAAATCGAACGTTGAGCCTTGGGTGGTGCTCTTGCGAGCGATGGGTAAGTGGTGTGACGTAACATTGGCTGGCTGGACGAAAATAGGTGTCTTCTTCGGCGGTGTTGGTGGCAGTGGAGATACTGTACGAGGTACTTGACAGACGAGTTTCAAGGTTGAGCTTGACGAGCTGGTGGTAGTCCCTCTCTAATGTGCAGGCTCCGCTTTCTTCCAGGTGTATACCTGGCTGGCAACTGATCCACTACCCTTCAGTACCCCAGCCTGAGCTAGCCCCTGCTTGGCAGCTTTGCCCTGCCCAACTCTATGGTGAGGAATAAGCGGGGTGTTAGACCAAATAGGTTGTTAGAGGGTGACCAGTAAGGGGTAGAGACAGCCTGATGGAGATTAGGGTGTGGATGTTAGGCAAGGTTGGAAGCCTGATCTACTGGCTTTCAGTCCAATGACTTGGGGAACGGGACGTTGCTGGCAGACCCAAATACCAAACTGGAGGTTACAGTAGCAGGACTATGGCCGACTTCTTCTGTGGCTCCCTTGCGAGCGAGACGTCGCTGGCGAACTCAGATGTCACGTAGAGTGGGGTTCTTTGAGGGTCGGCCTAGCATTTCCAAGTAGGTGACCTGGCGAGCGAGGCGTTGCTGGCGAACCCATACACTCACTGTAGGGTCGATAGTTGAAGGAACCACTGCTCTAGTGAGGCCTAGGAAGTTAAGTTGCACTTCGAAACAGTTATGAATTGGAGAGAAAAGGAGTCAGGTTTTGGCTCGTGGCTATTCCTAGAAGAGTCTTACTAGAATTGGTGACGAACAGGAAATAGAAGGATCAAGGTGTAGAAAATACAGTGTGCTGGAAGAGACATCTCAACCAAGTCAGATTTATGCCTGCTTTATTGATTACTCAATCAAATACACCTAAACAAGCATGTACCCTGACTGAGGCCTGAAGGGCCGATCCTAGGTTGCCAATTGGTAAATTACCTAGTCTTGGAAGATGCGACAGCACAGTTGCNGGGGGGGGTGAGGGTGACCCAAAGTCAGTGGTATTTGCACTCGTGATAGCTGTAGGTGAGCTACAAGGTAGTGGGAAGCGCTGCGGCTTTGGCTGGCAGCGAGGCGGTGTTGTGCAAAGTGGAACTCTCGACAAGACTGCGAATGGCAGTGACGACTTGAAGAATTTGGTTGACTCTCGGGCAGAGTGATGTTCTGTGCGAAGCTAGACGAGACGTTGATGGGAGCTTGTGAAAAGTAACGGCATGCTACTGAACTGGTGCGAGACAGCCGTCGGTGTGTTCTCGGGCAGAGTAACACCAGGCAAGTGGACTGGCGGGAGAGAGCCTCGAACTGAAGACTGCTAGTCCTATTTATACACGGTGCACAGGGCCAGCGCGGGGGTTGCACGGTGAGGAGAGATTAAAAGAGAGCGATGGAGATTTCCCCTCTCGCAGCTGAAGGCTGGAGGGGTAGAAAGTGGCGACGTGATGCGAAGCGGGTTACAGCACGGTAAGTGGTAACAGCTGGGCAAGCCATCCTGGCTTGAAGGCGGGCTGTGGTGTGTACGACGTTACGGCTCTTCTTAGACGAGGGTCGTGGCTGTGGCGAGACTAGGCGAGAGAATGATGTCGCTCGTGGGGCGTCAAGGGTAATGGCGTTTGCAGGCTGACCTCTGGAACTCCTCACCCAGGGCTGTCGTGGGCTCTGGTCCTGGAGAGCTGCCTGCAACTCTGGCCATGTCACCAGTTGATTAATGGCATCTCTGGTCTCGTCCTGCAGCGGACGTGTCTGACCGGCTGGGGTGCGGCTGGCGGCCATTGATGTCGCTGGTGCGTTGGTAGGCTTGGCCTCCACTCCCAGGGAGAGAGGCTGTCCTCTGTGGAGGAGCTGGCCCACCGGATGTACGGCTCCAGGAATCCTAACTAGGGGACCAATAGGTTAGTGGGGTGAACTGCGAAGTGAGGCTTCATCAGTTGGGCGGCTTGAGCTTGTTCCCAGGGGTTTAGGCAACTGATGGCTGNCATCAGTTGGGCGGCTTGAGCTTGTTCCCAGGGGTTTAGGCAACTGATGGCTGGTGAGAGTAGATTCCTGTATAATGACTAGCAGCAAGGACGGCAGCTATTTGACGTGGTCGAGGTGATCCAGAGCTGGTTGAGTGTAGAATTTCCCGGCGCCATAACCCAGTGGAGAACTCTCCTGGATGCCTCCATCAGTTTGCAGATGATGTCACGTACTTACTGTTACACTATTTACACCTTATGACGAGACTGTAGGCCATCTCGTACACCTGAAATATGCTAGAAAAATTGCAGGAGGTACTACGAGGGTGTAACGACCTACAATGAATCGACACNTCTCGTACACCTGAAATATGCTAGAAAAATTGCGGGAGGTACTACGAGGGTGTAACGACCTACAATGAATCGACACACATTGAACTTTGTAAAGCGGTTTACTCACTGTGATAGATTACATGTGAATAATGAAAGAAAACGGACCCACTTATGGCCTGCCGGTGACCTTAGCGTGATAATGAGAGTGATGTTATGTGGGTACGCGGTAGCGTAAAACTCTCTAATGAGAGTGCAGGTGGTTCTCCCCTCTGTACAGAAGATAAATAAAAGAAATCAAATGTCCCAGTTAATAAAGTTAGTTTGCAGTGAAGTGATAACAGCCTAAATTATGGCACCGAGGGGGCTCGCGGAGTGGGCGACAACGCAGAATGGTAAACATGACATGAACACTATATAATATAATTGCAATGGTAAAAACAAATGTATAAATTTTATGAAACACATTGGTGACACCTCTGTTGATTAACAANCACCGACACCTCTGTTGATTAACAAATTAATGTTACTATGATGGAGTATAAGCAATCTCCCTTTATGAAAACGTAATTGCTNATAAATTTTATGAAACACATTGGTGACACCTCTGTTGATTAACAAATTAATGTTACTATGATGGAGTATAAGCAATCTCCCTTTATGAAAACGTAATTGCTCTTTGACATGGTCCACGAGTTCCTTGTGCCCACTCTGACTGCCGCAGTCACAACAACTACACTGGGCCGCACTAACCAAATCAAGCCAGGAGTGTGTAGTGCGGGTCGACAAAAACGGAACTTGCACATTCTTGCCGACAAGAATTACACTACTGAAGAGACCGCCCAACTAATGTATTACAAGAGGAAACTCTTTTAATAAGTGGATAGGCGATCCGAAGCGATGTTTATCCCAAAACCACAGCCGTTGGGCGCACTGGCAATTGGTCGTTGCGTCCTCGCAGCTCGCGCAGCTAAATACGACGCAACGCACCACCGGGTGAGGTTAACTGGCTGGTAGCTCAGAGCTGAAGAAATATGTGCCCCTAAACGTCATCCAGTAGTGTACAGAATTTTTACAAACATATTGAACAGAGTCACCGCATTCCGTTAGCATATTTCAGGCGTACGGGACAGTCTACAGTCTCGCCATCAGATATAAAAAGCGCAACCGTAAGTACGCAACACCCATCAACAAACTGACGGAGGATTACCAGGGCCGTCGACCGGACGACCCTCATTATTAGCTCACCACTGAGTTATTGTGCCGGGAAATATAACATCCAACCAGCCCTGGTGAACCTCGATGACGTCAAAACGGCGCCAACTAAGGGGCAGTTCGCCAAGCCATTATTGTCCGATGACAAAAATGGCATTNCCTCGATGACGTCAAAACGGCGCCAACTAAGGGGCAGTTCGCCAAGCCATTATTGTCCGATGACAAAAATGGCATTACCAACCAACAGGATGAGGAACAACAAATTGTTAGTAAAGTTCGTCGAAATAACAATGTTATAAACATTTATTAGTCATAAATTACGCTAATTTACCACGTGTTTTATTGTGTGCTATAGACCCCTCTTGCGCGGAGGACACGCTAATGTAAACAGCGCAAAAAATTACGTTTCCACGCCAAGCTTACACAAGTAACAGCAAGAAAGAAAAAAATTTTCAGCAGCTCTTAACAGCAAAATTCATTCTAACGAAAATTTTTGAACGTAAAGTGGAAAATTGAGTTTCGTGGTAATCGGCGATTTTTTGTCAGCGAACTATACAAACTTTCTTTAGCGCCACCATTGTTGTCAGGGAGGTTTTAGTGACGCATCGTCCGGACGCGCGAGTAAGGGGCCACTACCAACCCCCACCGCCACACAGAAGTAACGGATCACTACCAACGCGCGGAGTGTAGAATCGATACATCTGTACTCGTCATAGAAAGACCGTCACCATGACTACCGCGCAGTGCCACATGGCCGATATAGGGCTGAATACTTACGGATTAAATTGGACCACCTCCAATGACAAATCACAATCTTTGTGCCTCAAATGTGTGCTACAAACAATTGAAAGAAATCACTTCCTGGAAACAAAATGTCCGTGCGGGGAATTAGCAAACACCAGACGACTCGCGCAGGACATTAAACGAAATAATAGTGCACTAATAGAAAAAGCACGGAGCAGTACCTCGAATGGCAAACGAGTGCCATTGTGTACACAGTGTAACAGACTGCGAGTGGTCCGAGGAAACTTACGCCTCAACAGACGCGCGTGCCGTGCGAACTCGAACAGCCACAATAACCATTTTTAAATTCGAACTCAACAAAATCTTTAGAAAATCCAATTTTAAATATTTTTCGCAACCGACGATGCGCGGAACAGATCATATGTGCACGATTATGTGATGGAACGATATCGTGCGTAATTTTTCGCAGGAATTACCACGCTGAGTGCCTTATAAGAACAGAACGCACAACAACAGACAACCATGGCAGAATTCGGTGCGACGAGTGTGAACGAACAGTGCGCGGATGTACCACGAGTGACGGCACCATTCTCCTTCACTGAGGGCAGTGAGAACAACAGCCTACAACAAAGCCCGCTAGGGCACTCAACAGGCATGGACAGAACAGCAGCACCATGAGGAAACCCATTGGTGTCACACACCACCCCTGGCTTCGCGTGGCCTCTGCCACGCCAGGTGGCCAGAACAACACCAGCAGTTGCAGCACCTATCACAGCGACGGGCACGACACCAGTCCGATTCCAGTCACTGCCAACCTTCATGGGAAACACCAAAGAGGACCTGCAGGCGTTCCTGAGCGACTGCACAGGACGATTGAGCAGGTACTGTGTTAGTGAAGCAGAGTGTTCAGGCTGCATTGGAGGCCAATTGTTGGGGGAGGCTTGCACATGATGGTGGTCCATTGACCACTATGACATACAATAGGCCGAGTTCCAAAGTGCCTTCCTCAGAGATTTCAACTCCACGTATGGGTTACTGCAGGCTCAAAGTTGTGCCGTTTTAGAGTCACAGGGCGATTATGAGACACTAACATCATTTGCCACCCGAAAAATCAGCATAATTATACATTATCATCCACATATGCTAGACCCAGACATTTTGGAGGTAATTGTGTTAAAAGTAAGATCAGAATTCAAATTTTCCCTTGCACCACTGACACATGGCAGTGTACAACAGTTCATGAGGTCCACAGCATTAATAGACCAAACTATTGCCGAAAATAAAGTGTATCGCAGAGAACGGGATGGGCCACACAAACCACAGCCCCGTGACCACAATATATGGAATGGGGACTTACAGCCATCAGCTGGACACAGCATGAAAGGGATAAGCCAAACAACACATAAGAACACTGGGAATAGCCGACTGGCTACACGCATACCAGCTCGTACAAATGCGGTAGCTGAAGCCATGTAAGCAGGTGCAGTTAGAAGGGAAGGTATTGTGCAGACCAATAACACCACTGGCATAAAGAATGCCCCAACCTCCAAAGACAAAGGCAGGAAAAGGAAAGAAATGGCAGGAAACCAAAAGTAGGAAACTTGCTGGCGGGGTAGGCAAGCCAGATGCTCACTACCCCAGGCCAAAACAACAGCATGCAAAACCAATACATCAACATAAAACCACAGTTACACCCACGCCACTACAACTGGTGTTACAGCAGACAACAGACGACGAGCAGGTAATCTGCAATGTCAAAAGAGGTCACATAAAAAACGGAACCCAGGCTCGATGAACTCAAGACCTTGGTCATCGACGCCCAACATCAATGTGCACAAACGCCTACCAAGAAGGCGGATATCGTGCAAGGAGATGGTGACTGGTGGCACATCCAGGACACACAAATAGAGACCCGTCGGCAGCATCTCTATGCGACCTGGTGCCTCTATGTACCAAAAGGAGTACGAGAACACGTACTAAGGCACACCCACAGTAGCCATTTTGTTGGTCATCCCGGGGAAACCCAGACAGCCAGGAATCTCCACATGCATTTCCACTGGCCAGGAGCAAGCAGGTATGTATAGGAGTGCTTCCCCTGCAACCACTTCAAGAGCAGGAGAACAGATGGGGTGACCCAACAGCAATCCAGGGTGCCGAAGGAACCATTCGAGATGGTGCCCTTAGATCTCATGGGCCCCTAGCCCCGCACTTCCACAGGGAAGAGGTTCTTCCTAGTTGTAAGTGACACATTTTCCAGATGGACCGAAGCTTACCCAGCCTCCAGCGCACGGGCATGCACCATTGCACGGGCACTGGAAACAAAGTTTTACCCTCGATGGAGGTACCCAAAGACATTGCTCACAGACTAAGGTACCCAGTTCACTGGGAGGTACTGATGTGAGCTGTGCACTCGGTGGGGGGTAAGACACCATATAAATACAATATACCACCCAAAGGTAAACCCCATCGAGAGGCGCAACCAAGAACTCAAGACCCAATTATGCATGAGAGTGGGAAAGGACCACACCAGCTGGGCCGAACATCTACCTACCGCCATATTCACCATAAGGGGGCCGGTGAATCTAGCAATAGGGCAGACTCCAGCAGCTATTCTGCAGGGTCGTGAACTAATGCTACTTGGAGAGTTTGCCACATGCCAAACAGAGGGAAAGGGCGAACCAGAAGACGGGGCAGCCAGAAGACAGCAGAGGGAGGCAGAGTTAACAGCAGCTCGCAGTAACCAAGAACACTACATCGAGGGATGGATGCCTGCCACCACATGAGCTCCAAGATGGTTGGTACCTGGCCAACTAGTCTATGTCAGAGAACATAGAATATCCAGTGGCGCGAAGAACTTCTGTGCCGGGTTCGCCCAGAAATGGAGCGGACCATATTCAGTGGTGAAGATGCTGGTGTACACCACGTACCTAATCAGGCTGAGCAGCAGGAGGAGGGCTGCCATAGAGCGCGACGACTACCTCATCAGGCTGAGCAGCAGGAGGAGGGCCGCCATAGAGCGCGACGACTACCTCATCAGGCTGAGCAGCAGGAGGAGGGCCGCCATAGAGCGCGACGACTACCTCATCAGGCTGAGCAGCAGGAGGAGGGCCGCCATAGAGCACGACGACTTCCAATTAGCATTGGAGATGCCAAGCATCACGACGCCTGACCAGCAGGGTGTCGAGCACCACAAAAACAACACACCAATCGCTGCCAGAAGCGAAGTCGCAATACAGAGTCCTGGCAGCGATGGAGAGATTCTCCGGCGCCTCTTCTCTGCCACGACATCCAGCGTTTCGACGCTAACAAGAAACGTGGAGGAGGAAGAATTACCTGAGGAAGGACGGCCACCGCTAAGCACAATTATCAACACCGCACGCATCACTGCAGGCCTGGAAGGGTCACTCCGCAACATCGTGACGCCCTGCGCCATGGTACTGGTCACCAGGGATGCTGCCGATGGCGAGTCGCTAGAGACACCTGTGGGAAAGAGCTCCCCACAGGACAGCTCTCTTGATGGCTTCGCCGCAGCGCCCTCAGCAGGAACAACAGCAGGGGACATCATACTGGAGGATGTCGGTCAAAGCGATGGGGGGAGNAACAGGACAGCTCTCTCGATGGCTTCGCCGCAGCGCCCTCAGCAGGACCAACAGCAGGGGACATCATACTGGAGGATGTCGGTCAAAGCGATGGGGGGAGTGCAATGGAGTTTCACAGCCCTTCATCGGGGCCCTCTCCTTCCCCCTCGCCAATCAGAGGAAGGGGGGTCTACACCCTCTTCACCGCACCAAGCGGCCACGTCGCCTGATCCGTCCAGCATGCATGTCACACCCCACCCCTACATGCATGTCAAGGTACATCAGCCTCGCTAGGGTCAGCACCCATACCCCTCAGCAGCAGCCGGAGTCAGTTCACAGAGGCGCGGGCCTTATGTACTGAGGCCATGACACAAGCCGAAGTCACCCACTGCCTGTTGCGCCTAGCGGCGTGATGGGGTACATGGGGGGAATGCACAGTCAAGTGGGCACCAGAGGAGGGGCTGTTTGTTGTGAACCATGCATCCACGAGTTCCTTGTGCCCACTCTGACTGCCGCAGTCACAACAACTACACCAGCTACAATGGGCCGCATCAACTACATTAGGCAAAGAGTGCGTAGTGCGGGTTGACAAGAACGGAACTTGCACCTTCTTGCCGACAAGGATTATTCAACTCAAAGAGACCGCCCTACTCATGTATTACAAGAGGTAACTCTTTTAATGATTGGGTAGGCAATCTGAAACAGTGTTTCACCCCAAAGCCACAGCCGTTGGGCGCACTGGCAATTGGTCGTTGCGTCCTCGCAGTTCGCGCAGCTAAATACAAAGCAATACACCACTGGGTGATGTTAACTGGCTGGTAGGCTAGAGCTGAAGAGATAAGTGCCCCAAAATATCATCCAGTAGTGTACAGAATTTTTACGAACATATTGAACACAGTCACCGCATTCACGGCTACAGACAGGGGTGTTTTTCATTGTATAAATGGCAATCGAGCATGGAATTCCACACCCTTTGCCCAGTGAACTCGTCCATCCCTTCAGGAGACAGCCACCTGGCAACTCTGTACCCAGTGCAATTCAAATGCATCATCGGAAGTGAGATGCGAACACTTTTATGAGATAACGCAATAACTTATTAGGATGTATTTATATAAGAGTAATTATGTTTTTGAAAAATGGAGATTACCTTTAAAGGTCTCCAGCATTATAACAAATCATTTAGTGCTGTGACATCCCCATCAACTTAAACATTAACAGACATTTGTAAATAAATGGGGATGTCACCAATGTCTTAAATTTAATTCATACAATTTTTCATAATTATAATCACATCACAGAATGCTCATGTTTTATTTAATCGTTCGGCCATATGTTGTCGGTTCTCGTCACTTGTGACGCCAACGGACATGACTTGCCCAGTTCGTCTTAGCACCCGGACAAGACCGGCAGCGTTGGTTGCGTGCTGTGCGAGTCCCATTAATACCCGCAGATATATATATATATATAGTGATAATGACAGAACCCTCATAACCGTATGGCCCTCCGGGATTACTTTTTCTCAAGTTTCTTTCATTTAATTTATATTTTTAAACCTCGTAAATTTAAATCCATATTATACGGATATAATTTCATCACTGCCAAGGTCACGTATTTCAAAAGTTTCTGAATGAAATGAAATCATTACTTTCAACATTTAAAAATCTGTTAAAATTATAAATGTTAAGTAAAATGAATAAAATAAAATCATTACAATTAACATTTTAAAATCTGTTAAATTATAAAAGTCAAGCAAAATGAAACATTCAACATTTTAAATAAATTATAATTGTCTTCTCAAACTGGCTGAGGAATCTCCACAGGAGGGAATAGTGACAATTAGCCTGGTATATTCAGAATCCGCGGGGAGTCACGGGGAGACTGTCAATCAGACCCATGCTCCCTCCCGTTTAAAATATCAATAAAATCTATTATCAAGAANATCATTACTTTCAACATTTAAAAATCTGTTAAAATTATAAATGTTAAGTAAAATGAATAAAATAAAATCATTACACTTAACATTTTAAAATTTGTTAAATTATAAAAGTCAAGCAAAATGAAACATTCAACATTTTAAATAAATTATAATTGTCTTCTCAAACTGGCTGAGGAATCTCCACAGGAGGGAATAGTGACAATTAGCCTGGTATATTCAGAATCCGCAGGGAGTCACGGGGAGACTGTCAATCAGACCCATGCTCCCTCCCGTTTAAAATATCAATAAAATCTATTATCAAGAATACAGAGATCTTAACAAACTATAAAACATTAAAACACCCATAAATTTCCATGACAGAAAAAAGTTATATCTTACTATCAAATAACATAAACTCATTAAGTCCAAATATTATTAAGATAATTAAAATATATTAAAATAAACCAGTATTTCTTAAACCCATAATACTCTTAACATCCCATTTTAAAGACCTTATGACATATCTATTCTAGTGCCCAATCCTCAAAACAACATTTTCACCCTTCTGCGCCAGCCTTACCTATAAGCGTGGCACTGCCAGGGCCCTTGTCTAGTTTCCTAGATACCCCACTGGCCTCGCCTGGCACAGCCATTGGTTAATTGCCTTGCTCCCCATTTATTCCCCTAATTGTAATAAAACTAGTTCAAAGCCTTGATCTTCAATCATATTTTGAGATTTTACTCTAGATTTCTATAGTTTTATTGGATAATCTTGAAAGTTCTTGTTGACTCATACTTTATAGTCAGTTTCCTTCTTAAGTCTTTCTCGTGCATTCTTTAAAATAGGACAATTCATATCAATAGCCTTATGTTCCGTGTTTTGCTCGTCTTTCTTGGCTCTTATGCAATTTATACACTTTACTTCGACATTCTTACAATGAAATTCACTGTGTCCTACTACTGCACATTTACCACATATATTTTTATTCCCTGGGCCATTTTTACGTATGTCCATATATAAAGTACTTATTACATCTCATCGGTGAGATTAATTCTCTGGTATTATGTACTCTCCATTTGCAATATATTTTCGATCTTTGCTCTAGTTTTTGTCCCATATTTGTGGGCCTTCTTCCATTATTACATTATTTACATTGTTTTTGGGTATTGTCTTAAATAAAATTTTACATTCCTTGTTATATTCTTTTTTCGGTATTTCCGTGAAATTCTGATAATATACTTCCTCCTTAAATTCATCATCATTTTTCTCCTTATCTACATAAAAAAAATTACTTTGGGCCTTTGTTTTCCTTCCTTATTACCTTCATGCTGAGCTGTTTAACTCTAATTTCTTCTTCCATCTTTCTTGCCTGGCTTTCATTTGGCAATTCCATTCCTAGTAAATTGTTTCTCACTTTCCGTATATTATTAATTTGTACATTTTTTCTTTAGGTCTTACATTTCTCATTAATTCGTTCTGTGTAGTTTCACTACTGTTACCATTACGAGCTATAGCTGGTTCAATAATTATTACAACAGGCTTTTCTTTTCCTATTCCTAACTCATTCAATTCTTATTTATCTCTCATCATTCTTTCTTCCATCTCATCTTTGCGTATCCTATTTCCTTATTATATTTATTACTTCTCTCTTTTGTTGTTTTTCTATTTCTCTGTTTTCTCATCTTCTCTTCTTTCCTTCTCTGTTCAGTTCTTCACACATAAGTATGTAATACAGCCACAACAGCCATACTTTTGATCTTTTGACGTGGCACTCTTAGCCATTAACAGACATTCCGCGCCCCGACCGCACAGCCGGCGGGGGGAGAGGGGTCACACCCTCTCAACGCAGACATGATCAGTGCTCACTTAAGTTGACCAGAACTGGAACCCTATTCTGATTCATAAGCTCACCCGAGCATGTCCTACCACAAGGCCTGAGATCCTCGTACTCAGATTACCAAACGTGTGGTCTAGCCGGAGTACTATCCGAACACCCAACGTCATCACAGGACGCCACCGGAGCAGATGCCCGCTCACCGCCTGGCTCTTCAACAAGAGGGGGAATCTCTCCGAGCCTCCTCCAAGCATCCAGAGTTAACCACTGCCAGCACGAGTCCAAGCTCTAGTGATCGATACATCGGGGAGAACCTCTTATGGGGCAAACCCGATAAGCCCAGGCTCCCACTTATTTTCAATGGCACCCGTGGGTTTTCAATGCTCGATCGCCACGCTGAACTACCCCCGGGAGGGAGGTGCAGAAGGGCTCTGAAATGTTGTCTTCGTCATTTTCCGAAGCATCTGAAGTCCCAACGGAACGCCCATTTATCATCACCGCCTGCCAAACTCACCAAAGCCAACCCCAGAGCAGTCGCCAGGCTGTCATCGAGCACGACCTTTACCATACATTAGAATTTCTTCATTCAGGAAATTGCTGTCTTGGGCCCCAACGGCCTGAATTCCAAGGTTGACGTCTTCTTGGAAGTAGTCCCAATTTTCTATCGCCCACTCCTCACTTCCTAGGTAGATATGGTGTTGTCCTCAATTAAGGACGCAGTGCTGTTTCTGCAGCCAAGGTTGTGGCAGTATAATCCCTATATGTGCCGCTCCAAGGAAGTTTACTTGGGTGCTTTTATTGGCGATATCGAGGTCCAGGAAGATCATCCCATCGACGTGCAGTAGCTTGTCTGGTTGTGCCATTCTAACTTGTTTTTCTCCGGGTCGTATACATGTGCACTGGTTATCTGTAAGTAGGTGACGTGGGCGAGGTTACCCAGGGCTGGTTGGATGTTATATTCCCCGGTGCCATAACTCAGTGGTGATCTAATGATGAGGGTCATCCGGCCGACGGCCCATGGGGACCCTGGTAATCCTCTGTCAGTTTGTTGATGGGTATCACTTATTTACGATTAAACTTTTTATATATGATCGCGAGACTGTAGACCGTTTCGTACGCCTGCAATATGCTAACAAANCATATCTATTCTAGTGCCCAATCCTCAAAACAACATTTTCACCCTTCTGCGCCAGCCTTACCTATATACGTGGCACTGCCAGGGCCCTTGTCTAGTTTCCTAGATACCCCACTGGCCTCGCCTGGCACAGCCATTGGTTAATTGCCTTGCTCCCCATTTATTCCCCTAATTGTAATAAAACTAGTTCAAAGCCTTGATCTTCAATCATATTTTGAGATTTTACTCTAGATTTCTATAGTTTTATTGGATAATCTTGAAAGTTCTTGTTGACTCATACTTTATAGTCAGTTTCCTTCTTAAGTCTTTCTCGTGCATTCTTTAAAATAGGACAATTCATATCAATAGCCTTATGTTCCGTGTTTTGCTCGTCTTTCTTGGCTCTTATGCAATTTATACACTTTACTTCGACATTCNATCAATAGCCTTATGTTCCGTGTTTTGCTCGTCTTTCTTGGCTCTTATGCAATTTATACACTTTACTTCGACATTTTTACAATGAAATTCACTGTGTCCTACTACTGCACATTTACCACATATATTTTTCTTCCCTGCGCCATTTTTACGTATGTCCATATATAAAGTACTTATTACATCTCATCGGTGAGATTAATTCTCTGGTATTATGTACTCTCCATTTGCAATATATTTTCGATCTTTGCTCTAGTTTTTGTCCCATATTTGTGGGCCTACTTCCATTATTACATTATTTACATTGTTTTTGGGTATTGTCTTAAATAAAATTTTACATTCCTTGTTATATTCTTTTTTCGGTATTTCCGTGAAATTCTGATAATATACTTCCTCCTTAAATTCATCATCATTTTTCTCCTTATCTACATTAAAAAAATTACTTTGGGCCTTTGTTTTCCTTCCTTATTACCTTCATGCTGAGCTGTTTAACTCTAATTTCTTCTTCCATCTTTCTTGCCTGGCTTTCATTTGGCAATTCCATTCCTAGTAAATTGTTTCTCACTTTCCGTATATTATTAATTTGTACATTTTTTCTTTAGGTCTTACATTTCTCATTAATTCGTTCTGTGTAGTTTCACTACTGTTACCATTACGAGCTATACCTGGTTCAATAATTATTACAACAGGCTTTTCTTTTCCTATTCCTAACTCATTCAATTCTTATTTATCTCTCATCATTCTTTCTTCCATCTCATCTTTGCGTATCCTATTTCCTTATTATATTTATTACTTCTCTCTTTTGTTGTTTTTCTATTTCTCTGTCTTCTCATCTTCTCTTCTTTCCTTCTCTGTTCAGTTCTTCCCACATAAGTATGTAATACAGCCACAACAGCCATACTTTTGATCTTTTGACGTGGCACTCTTAGCCATTAACAGACATTCCGCGCCCCGACCGCACAGCCGGCGGGGGGAGAGGGATCACACCCTCTCAACGCAGACATGATCAGTGCTCACTTAAGTTGACCAGAACTGGAACCCTATTCTGATTCATAAGCTCACCCGAGCATGTCCTACCACAAGGCCTGAGATCCTCGCACTCAGATTACCAAACGTGTGGTCTAGCCGGAGTACTATCCGAACACCCAACGTCATCACAGGACGCCACCGGAGCAGATGCCCGCTCACCGCCTGGCTCTTCAACAAGAGGTTGAATCTCTCCGAGCCTCCTCCAAGCATCCAGAGTTAACCACTGCCAGCACAAGTCCAAGCTCTAGTGATCGATACATCGGGGAGAACCTCTAATGGGGCAAACCCGATAAGCCCAGGCTCCCACTTATTTTCAATGACACCCGTGGGTTTTCAATGCTCGATCGCCACACAGAACTACCCCCGGGAGGGAGGTGCAGAAGGGCTCTGAAATGTTGTCTTCGTCATTTTCCGAAGAATCTGAAGTCCCAACGGAACGCCCATTTATCATCACCGCCTGCCAAACTCACCAAAGCCAACCCCAGAGCAGTCGCCAGGCTATCATCGAGCACGACCTTTACCATACATTAGAATTTCTTCATTCAGGAAATTGCTGTCTTGGGCCCCAACGGCCTGAATTCCAAGGTTGACGTCTTCTTGGAAGTAGTCCCAATTTACTATCGCCCACTCCTCACTTCCTAGGTAGATATGGTGTTGTCCTCAATTAAGGATTCAGTGCTGTTTCTGCAGCCAAGGTTGTGGTAGTATAATCCCTATATGTGCCGCTCCAAGGAAGTTTACTTGGGTGGTTTTATTGGCGATATCGAGGTCCAGGAAGATCATCCCATCGACGTGCAGTAGCTTGCCTGGTTGTGCCATTCTAACTTGTTTTTCTCCGGGTCGTATACATGTGCACTGGTTATCTGTAAGTAGGTGACGTGGGCGAGGTTACCCAGGGCTGGTTGGATGTTATATTCCCCGGTGCCATAACTCAGTGGTGAGCTAATGATGAGGGTCGTCCGGCCGACGGCCCATGGGGACCCTGGTAATCCTCTGTCAGTTTGTTGATGGGTATCACTTATTTACGATTGAACTTTTTATATATGATGGCGAGACTGTAGACCGTTTCGTACGCCTGCAATATGCTAACAAAATGTGGGTGATGCTACAAAGGTTGCCTTACAGTGGATTGTCACTGATTTCGATTGGTTGAGTGGTTTATTCACTGTCCTTGCTACAGTTGAATAATGTTTGAATGATACATGATAATGGACCCAGCACTTAAGTGGTGAAAAACACGTGGTCTTATATTGAGGCGCAATTGGGTAAAACTCTCCAGTGAGAGTGTGGTTGGCTCTCCCCTCAGTACATTAAAGATAATACAAATGTTCCGGTGACTAAAATATTGCTACTAGCTTACCCGGCCACATTTTGCTGTGGCATAAAATATTTTGGTCTTCTTCATTTCTGTGAAATTAATTGAAAGAAGTATATGTATTTTTAAAATATTTATTATTGAAGTAGCTACTTGTTCGTATACAATGTTTTTAGTTTTACCATCTTCTGGGCGTATGAATAAGTTGGAAGGTTCAAACAGACAGCTGTCAACAAAGGCGTTCCTGATGCGAAAGTATTGTAAAAATGAGCTTTTTGCAGATTTTAGTACCTTTGCAGGTAATAAAGTTAAAAACGAAAGGTGCACAAACACTCGTGGGAACGAAAGGAAGGTTTGTAAAAAAAAACAGAATGGAAATTGGTCAATTTTTTTTGGGAGTTNTGCTACAGTTGAATAATGAGTGAATGATGCATGATAATGGACCCAGCATTCAAACTGTGAAAAACACGTGGTCTTATATTGAGACGCGATTGCATTAAACTCTCCGGTGAGGGAGCGGGTGGCTCTCGCCTTAGTACATTAAAGACAATACAAATGTTACGATGACCAATATATAACTATTGTAGTTGAATGATTGCAGCCTATATATGGGTAATGAGGGTGCTCGCGGAGCAGGCGACCAATGCCGCCGGTCTTATCTGGGTGCTGAAACGAACTGGGGCGAGTCATGTATGCTGGCGTCACAAGTGACGACTGTCAGAGTGGGCACAAGGAAATCGTGGACTCGTGGTTCACGTCACAGGTCATTCATAAAGCTGCCAGTTGCTGCGGAGTCTGGTGGCACAGCTGCGATTCTATTATTGACAGTGTTCTCTTTAGGTGGGGCATCTGAGGGATATAATTCATGCATTAGGGTTTGGATGTTGATAATGGGCAGGTTGCTACTGGTGTTGGTTGCCCAATTCTCACCCCGGTTCGCTCGTTTCTCACATGCGCTGGTCAATCCTTACTGTGGCAATATGGCGGTGGGGGCTCGGAGTTAACGTGTGTTCCCTCTGTCTGTTTCGTCTAGCGTCCAGGCTGTTTAGTCGGGCAGTCCTTTTTGAAGTGTCACCTGGGACAATACCAGCAGTAGGGAAGTGTTGGCGGGGGGATAGCCGGGGGGTCACTTCTCCCTTCTACCTTTTTCGTCTCCTTTATTTTCACTGACTTAGGACACTCCATGGCCGCCTGAGATTTGTTATTCCGTAGCTTTCTCAACTAATTCTTCCACAGACTGTAGGCGGGGTATTTGGAGTAGATTTCACAAATTTGGTAAAAGTATTCAGGTTATCGCCATTACACAACTTCCTTCATTNGCAATATGGTGGTGGGGGCTCGGAGTTAACGTGTGTTCCCTCTTTCTGTTTCGTCTAGCGTCCAGGCTGTTTAGTCGGGCAGTCCTTTTTGAAGTGTCACCTGGGACAATACCAGCAGCAGGGAAGTGTTGGCGGGGGGATAGCCGGGGGGTCACTTCTCCCTTCTACCTTTTTCGTCTCCTTTATTTTCACTGACTTAGGACACTCCATGGCCGCCTGAGATTTGTTATTCCGTAGCTCTCTCAACTAATTCTTCCACAGACTGTGGNACTCCATGGCCGCCTGAGATTTGTTATTCCGTAGCTTTCTCAACTAATTCTTCCACAGACTGTAGGCGGGGTATTTGGAGTAGATTTCACAAATTTGGTAAAAGTATTCAGGTTATCGCCATTACACAACTTCCTTCATTCCCTTCGGGGAAAATACGGCGGTATATTTGTATCTTTCACCTGATTAATTTCTTGTCCTCCTCATATACTGTTTGGCAACTATGGAATTTGGTAGTCAACTGTGGCAACACTTCTTCTCCGGAGAATTCGGTGGCTAGTCGGCTACACAGGTGGTCCCATTCGGTAATAAATTCACGGTAGCGACACCGCCATTCTAAGGCTTTCCCGGCCATGCTTTCGAACTTTGGGTACCCATTGTATAGTAGGAATTCCTAGGCGTGGAATTCCTGCGTGAAGTTATCGGAGTCTTCTTGAGCTCGCCCTGCAAATTCCGGAATCTGTGGACCGTCGGGGTTGTGTATAGACGCAAATCTTTGTGTTCCTGATTTACCAGGTCAATATTCACTGGCCCTACAACACACCTTGAACCGACATACTAGCCCTGGCCTAGTGCCCCTCGCGTCGGGCCATCCTATATATGTATTGTGGAACGTCTGCATACAAGTTATCCAACTGATGTTATGAAATACCGCGACCTTGACAGCTGACCAGTCACAGTGGGTGGCTTGTTGCTGATAGCAGCACTTGCATCGGAACTCTAGCCCGTCAGTGTAACATGGTTCATTGTCTCAATCTAGACAGGTATAATGAAACATGCCTTGGCAATGGGCACAATATGTAACATATTGCGCTTTTTTTGACTCATTGGCTAGTCTGGGATTTTCGCCTTGGGCAGTCGTTGTCTCTTCAGTCTCTGATATCTTAATTTGCATGGAGTGGGCGCCACGGGGTGTTTAATGGCCTTCCCGAAGCCCGGTGAACGTCACTAGGTTTCACACTGTTCCCTTTAATCTCAGGATCGTTCTGACTAGTTAGCCTAGCCGTTGCCCTACGTTGGGTGCCACGAAAAGTTCCCTCCTATTGACGATTCACTGCTAGGTAACTTTAANTAGCCTAGCCGTTGCCCTACGTTGGGTGCCACGAAAAGTTCCCTCCTATTGACGATTCACTGCTAGGTAACTTTAATGCATCATCATCCCTAGGGGCTTTTATTTGTGCTCAGTCAGGAAGCACACTCTGGACTGGCTTTAACAAGGCGACTTATTGAGGATCTGCCGCTCTCCTCTCACTGCACCCTTATATATTCTCTGTCTAATATAACTTAGCAAGAACATGACAGTCAATGAGTGGCAAATCACGTATAGGAAACAAACAATGTGCCATTTACAAAATCTTTTATCAGTTGATGCACAAACAAATGGAAATTAATATTACGTTGGCTATTCTGAGAGCACTTCTTATGTACATCATACAAGCAGAAACTATGCTGATAAGAAAGAGGTCCTAGATTAATTAATATATTTTTTTCTACATGGTCACAAAACAGCTGTTATTAGAGTTACAAACTAAACTTCGTGCTTAACTAGTAATGTAGAGGTGTTCAAAATAAAATGCAAATTAAAATGGCACGTATTTAAATGAAACACCACTTCAAACATTGGGAGTTCTTTTTACGCCCTATCCCCGCTCACCCAGTCATCAATACATCCTTGATATTAATTCCAAAAGTCTACAGGAATACCGCAGGGTATTGTTGGATTATTTTTCAAAAGGGTACTGTTAAATTATTTTTCAAATAATTTGACGTAATATACCTGAAACTCTTGTCCTTTCAAGCCAGTAATAGGAGAAAACTTAACTTTTAAAAATACAGGATCAAGTGGCAGGCCAACATGCTATCTAGTTATTAACACGCTCGGCTCACAACACGATGCCACACCAGCTGTTAGACATCTCCCGAAACACTACCAGCCAGAAAAAAATAGCTTTGTTGTGTAAAATAAATTTAGAAATGGATACCTATTGTTTTATTTTTCGCAAGCTCTGTATAATTTTTAAAGTAAAACATGTTTTTTTTTCTGTACAGCGATTTTGATTACTAGTAATTTCTTTTGTGCGGGAATTGTAACGCTTATGACCATTACACACCATGTTCTTCTCTTCCAGCAAACCCATCTCGTTGTTACTATACTGTATTAATAAAATGAAGAAAGTGTGATGCGCATGGGTAGTTTTTAAGCAATTTTTACGCTATTCCACTACACACATTCCCAACTCGAATTGTTTAGTCTCAGTGATAACAGAATACCTGCATTGCTTTTATCTCCAGTCTTAACATATTGGCTGTAACATTTAAAGTGCAGTTAGTACTACAATTACCATCTCGCAAATGTTAACCCAAAATTCACTTTGTTATAAATTAGAAAAAAAAAAAAGTGTTAACAAATATTTAATTTTTTGCAAGGTTTTATATTTTTAACTTTTATAACCTACAATTATTTTTTAGACAGGCGTAAGTGGATACATTCCTTAAAATATGTTTGCCACCACAGTGACAAGTGGATTAGCTGACAGCGTGTTGATAAAATGTACAGCCGCCACTTGACTCTCCAGCTGATGGCAAAAGGATACATAATCGAAAAGTAAACATTGGTGCTACTTTCATCAAACTGTCAAAATTTTGACAAAAAAAAATGTAGGCCGTGTTGGCCGTCTACTGGGCACAGAGTTGAGTTGTGCTAGGCGAGGCCTCTGGGTAACTGGGGTAAGGGCGTTTGCAGGTTTACCTTTGGAACTCCTTACCTGGGGTTGTCGTTGGCTCTGGACCTGGAGAGATGTCCACAACTATGGTCATGGCACCAGGTGAATCTTACAGGGATGCAACCTAACCCACCCCGGAGAGCTAGTTTGCTCGCAGAACAAGCCAGACAACAATACAAACTGACAAGTAAAAACCACGAAACTGTCCAGCAGATGCATGAACAACGGTACATTTTCACATGGCTTCCAACCACCCAGTGCCAGACAATGGAATTGCCGCACTGCGAATATGTATATGTGCGTGAACACCTGGAATCTACTAGCAGTAAAAACTTTTGTGCGGGTTTAGCTGTGAAATAGAGCGGCCTCTATCATAACATAGTAAGGCACGAGGAAGAAGCAAACTTGAGCCTGCACAGGCAGGACAAACGAACAGCGGTGACACAAGACACGTCAGCCAAACACTCGACACCCAGTTCCTAATAGGGATTGGGGTGGGGAGAACTACACCCTTGCCAATTTGGCCAACTTTATACAACAACCGGCATCAGTACCATCAACGCTCTTCACTCCATCGACACCTGGCATCCCCATGCCCAAGGAATTAGCTGAGAACATAGAGGATGTGCGAGGCTGCGCGGCTCTGGCTCCGTTACCATCCTCCAGTGTGGTACAGCCTGAGTTCACCAGCGTTCCATAGCCCCTACACCTACTCTCACCTAGCAACTCTCGACCACATAGACGCCTGGCGCCCAGCAAGGAGTCGCACTCTTGAGGCCATCTGAGGGTTATTCTTCAAAACCTCTGTCGCCACCCAGCGCGGTGTTCTCATCGCCCCTCATCATGCAGCAGACATCACCCTGCCCCCTCATGACTAAAACTCATCCGTCGTCCCAATAGGGAAACCGTGTCGGCCATCGAGGAGGTCTGAAGTGATTTGCCAGTTGGAATGGCAACACTGTTGCGGTTCACCAGCACAGCAATTACACAACGCCATCCCCTACCTGCACCGATGCCCGGCATCCATATGCCCAATATGGTACTGTGTGCAGGGGGCAGGGAGGAGTGATTGCCCCGTTCCAGCACCAGCTGACACGTAGCCATCAGCTGCATGTGGTGTCGAAAGGGCTCCCGTATAGGAGGGCGTTTGACACAATCCGCAGCTTCCCCATGAGCTCTCGTCGACCCTCGCGCACCATCTACCGGCCAAGGTATGAGCGCTAGGTTCAGAGGCAGTAACTTCTCCACCATGCACCACTCCTATGAGTGAAGGGCATATGGGCAGGTACAATGGACTACCACCCAAGGAAGCGCAGACGACCAATTCCCTAGCTATGAGAGCAGCCAGTCGGGGCTAGGCCACCCAGACTCGGTCCTATTGCTCCAACCGGCAAAGATAACGCAGTGACTGGAGTGTGTTGGCTGATCTGGATGTCTTAGCCGCTTCGTGGATTGTGTTACTAGCTGTAGGGGCTCAGCCATATGTACGCACCAGGTACCTTTGCTTACCCGGTCCACAGTATGAGTGTGAGTGACCGTCTAATGTGTACGTATTGCGACGTACAAGCACACGGTTAAGGGAGTCTGCAGTCCTACACTAGTTTCAGCAGAGGTTTGAAGATGCTGTCTCCTGCTTCTCCTTAGTAGGTTTAACATCTACAGGAATGGAAGGTACAATCACCCTAGAAAAAGTACCAGGGGTTAGGTAAGATCACATTTTTATTCCCCAGAGGAATCGACATGGTGACCCGGACTAACTCCTAGCTATCAATGAACTATAACAGAAGTAAACTACGGTAATCCAGGTGAAGGGGACCTGGGGCTAAACTAAACAGGAGCAGATATGACTAGATGGCTATAACAACTGACCGTAACTAATTCTGTACTGTTTTGTCCAGAAGGGACTTGGGGTTCACTGCCAAAGTGGTAATGAGTGTAAGGGAGGTCGAAGACGACTTCTTCAGGGGTCACTGGACGAAGATTCGAAAGACTTCTAGAAGGCTGTTGGTCTCTCATTAGGAAAACGGTAAGCAGAGGGCTNTCTCATTAGGAAAACGGTAAGCAGAGGGTTCAAGCACACGAGGTGGCGAAGAGGGGTGATGTGACTTCACGTGAAGATGAGGCAAAGTTGTATTTAGTAATTATGTCAGTGCGTGTCACACGTCAGTATGATTTAAGTGCGACATAGTGATGAAATCAACAACAGGTTATTTTGGAAGTGGTAAATTACGTAAATAGGAAACTAAATGCAGGGCAGTGAGACACAAGCAAAAACAATGCGTGTTGAAAATTTATTTTGTGTTATCTATTAGTATTAGGTACTTGTGCGTGTGTACATAATGTACTCTAAACCAACTTCGTATTTTCATGGTGAGTACAGTTGTTACTTATACTTTTTTGTTAATACTTCGTTGTTTAATGATCGGAGCATGTAATTTTCGGCGATGCTACAGAAATTTTTGTTTGATCTGTACGGTAAAAATTAAATTTCGAGTTCGGAAAAAACAGACTGTTTTAGCATTATTTACATAGGAATTTGTTGGGATCAACGAAAATAACTGTGGACACCGACTTTCGATTTATCGTGTTTGATGGATTGAGTTTCCACTGTACATATTTAATTCTCTCCAGCATAAAAACTAATTTTAATTGTATTATATACAAATTTAATTAAAAATGTACACATCTTAAGAATGAAATGATACCCCAGAAGTATAAATGACCTCTCGTCGCTGGAGAAAAAAATGTTTAAACAGTGTGAGACATAAGGCCTAGTGTGCGCTGCATTTATTTTCAGTAACTTCTCGCAAGAAAACCAGAGGATTGATAAAAAAAATATACAAATATTTTTTAATATGCAGACTTTTAAAAATAAAATGATGTCGCAAAACTAGAGGATCAATCAAAAATACATAAATCTTATTTTAATAGGCATTTTTTTTTAGAATAAATTGATTTCTCAGAAGTATAAATACGTCCCGTCAACAAAAAAAAGTGAGTGCCATGTACTTTTTAGCGAACTCTAATAAGATTCATGAACGCGACTTACTGTAATTTTCAGCGTGCATTAACACACTTTCAGTGTCTTATTGTGTGAAAACAAGAAGCGTTATCAAATATTATTTTAATTCAATCCTACATTAATTTGCACAATATATTTAAAACCTGAATCGTTTTAAGCCTGTGCAAGATAAAAAAATTACTTTTAATAGGAAGTGATATACTTTTGCGATACAGTAATGGAATTAGCAACTGTGCTGCCATCTGTTGGCCAGCGTGAGTGGCTTGCTTCGTAAGCCACTCCCCGTGAAATTACTTGTTTTCAATGCGTAAAATACAAATACACACTAATTCTCAATTTTTATATTTCACGTGCGCTCTATATATTTTCAAAGTAGCATATTTACATGTACAGTGATTCTGCTCGCTAATAATTTTGATTCTGCATGTAATTTTGTGCATTCTCTCCCACTCCAGCTACAAAGGAGAAAATAAATATTATTTATTAAAACTGCTAATTGTTTTGCGATGGAATCATTCTTGCAACGAATAATATTTATGTTGATGTGATATATCGTCATCCAGGCGCACTCAGTAATGCGAATCATTGATAAATAACCTCGTTGCATGTACCAACTGGAAACTACCAGATCACTCCTTTTTTATGAGCTGACACCACTTTAAATCGCAAAATCCTTTATTAAGAATGAAAATGTGCTAACAATTTCCCTGAATTCCTAATACAGTGGAACTGCGTTATAACGAGTATGGCCTATAGCGAAACAAACATTTGTAAACTCATATTTTTAAAATGTTTATAAACACATTGTATCGCAAATGACATTCACCCACTTGCCATGCCCGAGCCAGTCTTTGTTAGTCTGTGTCGCATGGCTACACTCGCATCGGAGGAGCAAGAGAAGAGGTGCGTGCAGGTGTTGTGAGGGATACGGAAGATGGTATGATAGGGGAGAGGTATGAATGGAAGTAGAGCTAGTCGGGGTCATGAAATGGGGGGGTACACTGGATAAAGTATTGGAGGGGGCAGAGGGGAATGGTAGATACTAGCAGCCTACCGTTCCTTTTATGTCGTGGGGGTAGGAAGAGACTACTGCTTGCAAGGTCATCATCGCTTCGCCACGTGTAAGGGGAAAACCATGATTACATCTAACAGTTGCTAGACAATGCTACATTGTTTACGATACCGTATTTACTCGTGTACATGTTGCACCATGATTTTTGCAACAAGTACCAGGAATAAATTTTTTTTTTTTTAAATAAAATTGCACCAACAATTTTTGGCACCTATTAGTATGTAACAAATTATTCTTCTTTTACATTAATGTGTGGTGAATGTGGTATGTTTGGAAAATAATTAAATAACTCGTGGCACTGAAAGCCAAAACTTTGCGGCGTGCTGTAAGATAACGGTATCCTGTAGTCGTTACAAGAACGTCAACAACTGTGGTGTGCGGTCGGCTTAGTTTTTTTTTTGCAGTGCTGGATGTCGCCCCTCAAAAAAAGTCGTGTCGCCTCTTCCCTTCCTCTCACCTTAAAGAGGTTGGTTATCCTCTGCTTTACTCAGAAACAAAGAAGGTTTGGAGGAATTTATCGATCGGCAACTTGAAAGTGAAAGGGAGTGGAGGGGAAACGTAAACATGTGGAAGCTCTGCTTTGAGGCGAGACAGGATGAAACGAGGTAGGTGAAAGAGAGAGACAAGCAGTGAAGTAGCACGCTGATTGGTAGGCAATTAACTCCCTCCCGCAGCCCGAAAATTTGGGGGAGAAGAAGACTGGAAGAGGAAGCAACATCGCGTCTGCTGGTCGTTACATAATGCCGCTGTCAGACTTAGATTTCTTTGTACTAACTTGTCACTGCATACATGTAGTTTACGGGATTCTTTAAACAAAGGATCTACAAGAGCAAATACAATTTAAAAAAATTACAGGCCACGGTAAATTTTGTTATAATGATAACTTGCTATAGCAATAATTTATTTTGCCATTGTCTACTATTGCTGTAACGCAGTTACACTGTACTTTCAATATCACATGCTGCAACGTCCAAACTACTGATGCATGAAACCACAATTAAGGTCTGCCTCATGTACGTTGGCGAGATTTTGAAAGTTCGACTACGCCAAATTTTTACTTTTCGTTTATGTATCCTTTCGCCATCAGCTGGTGCGTCAAGTGGAGGCTGTATATTATATCAACATGCTGTCAGCTAATCCACATGCCATTGTACTGTAATGCTAAACTAATTTGAAGGTATTTTAGACTGATATCTGTCTAAAAAATTTGTAGGTTATAAAAGTAAAAATATACAACCTTGCAAAAAATTTAATATTTACAAACTCTTTTTTAATTTATCCGAGACAGCGAATTTGGGTTAACATTTGCAAGACGGTAATTGTACTTCTTATCACACTTTGGACGTTACAGCTAATACATTAAGAATCGAAACAAAAATAATTTTGGGGACTTGCTTGATAACGCACTTTCATTCGCCAACTCACCGACTTCGAAAACAGGCGGCAGAACAACATGGCGTGCATGGACGTAGACCTAATGATTACCGGCCCAAAGGAAATTACCAGTAAACAAAATTGCTGTACATGTTACTTTAAAAATTATACAGAGCTCGCTGGAAAATAAAACCATTGGTATATGTTCGTAAATTTGTTATTTTACACAAAAAATCTAAATTTTCTGGCTGGTTAGTGCTTTGGGAGAGAGAGATAGTGCGCATAGCATGGCGCTACGCTTTTGTGAGACGAATTAGTTTCTCTGAGTTGAATGCATTTCTCAACAGATGGCAGCACTTGTCCTGCCTCCTGATCCTGTCTTTTTAAAAGTTGTCTTTTACCCTATTACTGGCCTGAAACAACACGAGTTTAAAGTAAATTTAGTCAAATTATTTGAAAAAAATAATTGGAACAATATCCTGCGATATTTCTGTAGGCTTTTGGAATTAATATCAAGCGTGTACGGAAAGCATGGATGGAGAGTGGGGATATGATGTGAAAAGATCATCCAAGGTTTAAAGTTGTTTCATTTTAAGTAGATCGTTTTAATGTGCATTTCATTTTGAACACCTATATATTTCTACTTTAGCACAAAGTTTAGTTTGCAACACTAAAAACCTCTGTTTTATGACCACGTAAAATAAAATGCATTAATTAATACAAGAACTCTTTCTTACGCACACATTCTCTGCTTGTCTGATGTGTGTTGGCAGTGCACTTAGAATAGCCAACGTAATATTAACTTTTGTTCGTTCGTGATACAGGATTTTGTGAATGGCACTTTGTTTGTTTCGTATACGTCAAATTGTCACTCTCTGACTGCCATAATCTTGCCAAGTTATGTGAGACGAACAATAAGCTGACATAGAATGCAAGCTGACCAACTTTTAACCCTCGGAAAATGAAAGTAATATGATGCTGAATGCAAGCTGAATTTTCAACGTCCTGCGCACACTATCAGCTGTGAGGT
>NQII01000146.1:1040069-1139529 GCA_002778355.1 Clitarchus hookeri
ATATTGTATAACAAATCTGGTAAACCCTTATCTTGCTTTCAACTGACAAATGCCACAAAATACTACAGTATCAGAAGAAAAAAAAACTGTGGGGCATATAAGAAAAATTGTTTATTTACATAACATTAAAGTGAAATTTTACACTTAGTAAATCAAGTTTAGCATATGAACATTACAGATAAGACATTCTTTGCAGCACAAGTCAACTAATATGAAAATTGGGATAGGAATTTTATTCCTGAACATCCTTCACTGGCATCAGTTCCACTGATGGTAATTACTCCTAGACCTTCTGAAGCCTGTTCTTTTTTTCAACCAGTCCGTCTCTCCACCCTTTTAAAATCCCTTCCCTTTTCTCTCAAACTCCTTCCAATTATGTCTCTCGCATCCTTCTAACTACATATATCTCACTCACTCTTTCTCCTAATAGTCTGTTACTCTTATGGTAACAGCTCTGACCCACACTTTGTTCCAACGAAAAAAAATTTGTAGCATTTCAAATGACACCCAAACAAAGTATGAATGGGTAATTTTATGCTAATTTCTCCGTGAATGGGATTTAATACCTGCAATCTAAACATTCACAAGTAAATACAGTGCATTCAATGATACTGTAATTATTACAAACAATTTTTATGTGTTGAATACCAGTTATACTGCATATAGCAATTCACTTAGAGTTTGATTAAGATAAACTAGTTAACTGCAAGACATTAATATTATAATAACTGTACAACTGTGTGGTATTTAACGTTTTACTGATATAGTAAGCCTGATACAAACAGTTATTATTATTATTAAAAAAAAATTTATGCACAGTAATATTACTGCAGTTTATAAACAAGGGTATAAGCCAACAGTCTGATGGTCATTTATTAGTAACAGAAACTGCAGCAGCATTGTAAGCAAAGATCTGTGTGTGTTTGGGGTGTGCAAATAGTGGATTTTGATCTTAGAATATTTTTTTAATTGAATAGTAAAATTTACAAATAACATGCAAATAGTTTCGAAGTCAAATAGATACCAGTAAATGTTTCATTTCAGTTATATATAATAGAAATAACTATAATTTCACCGCTCAAACAACAAATCGTACCCCCACAAATAATACTTGCATCTTCAAGTGCTGTATATAATTTATACCAGATGATTTTCTGCTTATTGAACCTAAAAAGTATGCTCCAAAATGTAACTATTAATATGTCATTCCATATGTATACAAAAATGAGATAAGATACAGTGTGAAAAAACAATGATAACAAGCATGCATTATTGCTGCAGGGGAGAAAAGTGATACTTCTGATCTTTGCAATAAAAATAAACCATTTATCATGAAAGGAAGCTATTTCCTTGGTGATGCGTTTTATTTTCAGTGATCACCCAGTTTTATTTTGTGCGACAGACATGCGTGAAGTTTGAAAGGCGTGTTTTCACAGTTGAATTAGTAGTATATTCTGCTAACGCTGTGGTTTGGTGCTTGCAGTTGCAGTGTCATTTGCTAATGTACTACAAACTGTTTGTAGGCGTTTGCAATTTATTGCTACCGTGGTACTGAATCGGTAACAAAATTTGTTTACAGTGAGTTGGAACACTTTGTAAATGCAAACCTTTTGCTGTGAAAGTTTGCAACCTGCTTGTGACCAATTTAATTGGAATTAGCACTGTTCCACGCAATGCCATGCTGGTATTGTTCATGTCCACCACATGCTGTATCGTGCCCCCAAAAATGTACTGAAATGGCACATTTTTAAATGTATTTGCAGTAATAAAACGCTGTAATTTTCTCACAATTACCAGAAAAAAACTGTGTCCGTCACAAGGGCATGTGCTATGTGGATAAAAGTGATACAAAGATGTTTTTGTTTTGGTTGTGCACAACCTAAGTAACATAACCTTATCATGCCTATTTATTCGGCTGCATACTATAAGAAAAAAGAAACATATCCTATTTCTGTAAATGTTAAGAGTGAAAATAAATTTGCATGTAATGGTTTTTTTTTACATGTTTCTCAACAAGTTATTCAGTCCCATTATGTAAAAAAACTCACCGAAATCTAACGATTGTTGATTTGCAGCCACATCAAATGACAAAAATTCATAAAAATAACGGTCCAGCTCAGTAACTATGGAATAAAACTGGAAAATACATTACTTGAAATTTCAAGAAAATAACATGAGACTGGAATGTAAATTATTCAAAATTTTATCAGAAGATATTTGAAGTTCAAATGTGAACAATTCGTAAATTACTATTTGCAACAATTCCAATTTTCTAATATTTACACACCCCCAGTATGTGTTTGCATCAACACGTGTGGGTAACAAAAATTTTCAATTTTCATGAAACAATAAATGGACTAGTAACTTAGTTCTCAAGAAATAATCTTTTTTGTTGGTGCAAGTGGATTTTGTTAAGTATGTGCACAAATGATATGAGGTCGGGGGGAGAGAAACTGCAAGTTCCAATATTTACTATTCACATAGAAGAATTATAACTGTGAAATACATGTTAGGAATACAACATACAACAGTTATAAAACAATTTACTGTCAAAACAGTTTGCATCCTTATGCTGCCTCGTGTGACTATTGTAAATAAGGTACATGAGGAAAGAGTACCCTACAATGTTCAATAGAGGTCTTTGTGATGAGACTTATGTATAGGCTTAAGAGACACAGCTTCAAAAGTATGTTAGTATTTGCTTGAACGTTGTGTAGTTCGCATGCATACAGGTTACCTGTTCATTAATAAACGCTGCAAGATTTGGTGAGTACCACAGAACATAGAGGAAAGGAGGTGACACTCGCAGTAAGACAAATCATTAGCAATCTGTATAGCCAACAAAAATCATATAATGAAATTGCAAAAATTGTCAATAAAAGTTAATACAGTTTAAACTATTATTAAGAACTATGAAAAGAACAGTTCACTTAACAAAAAGGTGAGAACAAAGTGACCCTCTAAACTAGATAGTAAAGAGCAAATAAAAATAATCACAGCAANACTGCAAGATTTGGTGAGTACCACAGAACATAGAGGAAAGGAGGTGACACTCGCAGTAAGACAAATCATTAGCAATCTGTATAGCCAACAAAAATCATATAATGAAATTGCAAAAATTGTCAATAAAAGTTAACACAGTTTAAACTATTATTAAGAACTATGAAAAGAACAATTCACTTAACAAAAAGGTGAGAACAAAGTGACCCTCTAAACTAGATAGTAAAGAGCAAATAAAAATAATCGCAGCAATGAAAAGTAATTTTGGATTACAGCAACACATTATCAGCCAAATAAAGTTAGGGGAAAGTACATTTCCAAACGGATATTGTGCATGCATATGCTAAGAAAGATGCCTAAAGGTTAACAAACAGAAACATCTTCAGTTTGCCAATTCATATGTAGTCAAGGGCTCTAGCTCTGGAAAAAGGTAATATTTTCAAATGAAAGTAAGTGCAACATATCATAGAGTGATGGATGGATGGATGGATACTGGTATGGCAGAAACAGAATAATGAATGGGATCTAGAAAATATTCAACCTACTGTAAAACATGGAAGTTGTGATGATATGGTATGGGGATGAATGACAGCTTCTGGTATGGGAAAACTTTTATTAATTTATGATTTTATGAATAAATTTTTTAACAAAGATTTTCTGCAACAAACTCTTAAGAAAAAAGCAGAAAAAGTGGACCTCGCCAATGATTTTATTTCCAACAGGATAATGATGCTAAAAGCACACTGTGGAAATAGTTTGTCTGTGAATCATCTACAACACACTTCAAACATTAAATACCCCACCACAATCATCCAACCTGAACACCACTAAGCCTCTTTGGGAGGAATCGAGCAGAAAAGTGAGAAAACACATTTCTAGCACAACAGAAATAAAGGAAGTGCTTAGGAGTGGAATAGCACTAGACCAGACATTACCAGTGAGCTGGTTAAATCAATGCCAAATAGACAGAAGTTATTCACAAAAAAAAGGGAAGCCAACAAAGTAAGGAGATGTTGAGCAACGATTTGCTATAATAGGCAATAGGTATGCTACACGCACGTGCACACACACACAAAAACTATTTTTGTGTGAAGTATGAAGATATGAGATAGACAACATTGTGACAAAACTATGATAATTTGCATGCATCATCGCCATAGGGAAGAATAAATACATTTTGGTTGTCAGAAAATATCTCAAACTACTTTGAAATACAAAAAACCACTTTATCGGGAAAGGAAACTATTTCTTTGGTGTTGTAATTTTATTTTCAGCACTCATACTGTTTTATTAATATCAGTGATAATCATTGTTTGCAACATGGGTGGAGCCATAAGTTTAAATAGGCGTACTTTTGTGGTTCAGTTGGTGGTAAATTCTGCAAACGCCGAGGTTTGATACTTGCGGTTGCAGTGCTATTTGCTAACGTAACACAAACTGTTTGCACATGTTTACAATTTCTGGCTACCGCAGTCATGATTTGGTACCACAATTTGTTTACCATAAATTAAATTATAGTAGATAAAACTCTTTGAAAATGCAAACATTTAATTGCAAACTCTTGCAACCAGCTTGTGATGCTACTAGCGTTGTTAGTTCGTGTTCCATAGCTATTATGTGATGCCATATTGGTATGGTTCGTGGCCACTGTGTAACTGTCTCATGCTCTCGTCAACGTACTGAAATTGTATACTTTTGAATGTGTTTGCAGAAATAAAATGCTAGAATTGCCCCGGAGTCACAAAAAAAAAAGTCAGTGTGTTTGTTATACGGGGCCATGTGGTATGTGAATAAAAGTGTGGTAGTGCACAACCGCAGTAATATAACCTTTGGCCCACATGTCTATTTCTTCAGCTGCAAACTATACAGAAGAAATATGTCCTATTTCAGTAAATGCTACAGTGAAAATAAATGTGTGTTTGACAAACTGTTTTTCTTAATAACTCTGGTTTTCATCACATCTCTAAACGAGTTATTCTATTAAAATACCACCGATGGGCTCTAAGGATAGTTGATTTGCCACTGCATGAAATGGCAAACATTCATAAAAACTACTAGTTATCTTGATCAGCATGGTCCAACTATAATAACTATGAAATAAAAGTTTAAATGAACATCTTAAAATGAGTAGGAATAATAAGATAAGCAAATAACTAGAGCAGTGCTGATTTACAAAATTGTGACAATGTGCCGAATCACTGATGAGTCGATTCTGTAATGCTGATTCACCGATGTGTTGCCGATATGAGGCAAGACATAAATTATTTATAATGAAGAATACTGCAATGTTTGTGTTTGTCAATTCTGCAGTTTCAGTCATCTGCAAATTCAGCACAAGCAGATTTGAATTGGCACAGCTCTTCAAATAACCACTCAAAATGGGAATGTAAATTATTCATAATTTTTGCATAAGAAATTTAAAGTTTGAATGCTAATAATTCGTTAATTACTATTTGCAACTATTTAAATTTTTAAATATTTGCACACCCCTATTGATTTCCTACTTTCTGCCTTAAAGCTAAGTTCATATGCAAATGTGAATTAAATGCTCTCTACCACCGTGCTTATACTGTTGTCCACGACTATAGCTGCACAAAAAAAATAACAAGCCTGCTTACACTGAAAATAAAATATTAATAAACATGACTGTTTATGTCTAGGAACTGCTGCCTTAAGGTGGCCGCCTGGTTGAAGGAATTTTGCACGCCCGAGGCCTAAAAGTGTGGGAGTGCTACGAGGCAACCAAGACATGTGCATCAACTCTCTCATCACCTCTATGCGCAAAGCACTGAACGGGTGTGCAGTCTTGCCATCGATAATGCGCCTCTATGAGACTTTCAGCAGAGAGATCCTACTATTTTATGACGTAATAATAAAAATTAAGGTTTGATGCACATCCATATACCTTTTTTTAATATTTTGTAACGGAATATTCATACCTATAAATGACCGCGAAAATATCTGTTTGAGTCATTTTCACTATCGCAAAAACATGCTTTTAGAGAGAAATGGAGGAAACGAAAAATGTATACACACGCGTAACGTTTCTCAAATACCATTTGTAAGCAGACCTCAGTCAGACACGTTGGAAAATTTTTTAATAAAACGTTTTCTGCTGTAGCTATGCACACTGTTCAGAGGCCTACCCAGGCGGCCACCTTAAAGAAGATATGTGATTGAATGAATGCTTTACATACTGGTATATACCTCTTTACAGAAGGATAAAAACATGTACTCAATAGCACAATAAGTGTTATAAGGGTAAGTATACTTGGAAAATGTATGTATAACTTTAGTGTGATGCAAAAATTCCACAATTATGAAATGTATGAATGATAATGGTACTATTATACTAATATGCAATAACTTAAATTCAGTTTAACTACATACATTAAACATTATTTCACTTAATTTTTAATTTTTTTCTTATCGAGTGGTTTCATTGGACGGGGGTCATGGCCCCACATAACCTTCCTAACTTATCACCGCATGCACTGACATTTACGACCATACTGCTCATAAAATGCACATGACAAATTTTTAAATCCTTCATCACAAAGCAAAATACCAGTAGGCAAATATACAGGTAGACTGCCCTATTATTAACTGAATTAGGAAGCATACAAGTCACTTCCATTACAAAGTATTACTTTGTGTTTCAGAATAAATTTAAACTATGTTATTGAATTACATGACTGGACTTATGTAATTGTGCAATTTTACATTATGACTGGAAAATATACTGATACTGCATGACTGCATGAAAATAATGTTTGAATTTTGTTTTCAATATGCCATATCACAGAAATGGTTATTTAGACATAGTCTTCAATGATTTAAAGCTTCATGCTGGTGCAGTTCCATAAACCAAAGTCAGATTGGAAAGTGTTGACCCCCCAGTTACTAGACAAATATTGCCAGGTGTAACAGAAACTGTGTGCCACAGATACATACCGATAGTCCCAAGAGACTAAATTGGAATAACTACGTATATAGTTTTTGAAGCATATTTTTACAACTCGCACATAGTGGTCTCAAAATAAAGTGGGTATAAGCTTTGTTTCAAAATGGGATTCCCACAAAAACTGATAAAAACTATGTTTGAAACACACATCTTTGAAGTTACAATATAGAATATTACTCCACCAACAAAATTTCTCTACAGTATCATGCAACCCAATAAATGACCCACAGCACATGGGTATTTCACTGAAAAGTGATTTATGCAGTTAAAAAACACTATAATGTAAGTAGTTTGTGTTGGAACTGAGGAAGGCGTTTGAGATAGAACAGTAAACTTTTGGATACATGCATAAATTAAAAAAAAATTATTCAGCATGTTCAATATTAAGTATAAAAAAATACATAGTTAAGTAAAACCACACAAGTATCACTGCCAGATCTAGGTCAAAAATTGAAACCTCTTTTGCCAAAAGGTCAATATCTTTGAACAAACTCATTAGACTATGTGCAGAATATGAGACAACATTCAGTAACCCAAGCACCGTCTCANTTGTCTCATTTCTTCACAGCTGCCTGTATTGGTACCACAAGTTAGACCTTTCTCTTTGTGGCAGTTACATAGAATATTATCAGAAAGATGGATATCAATAACTGGTTACTGGTGTTTTGATTCCAAAGAGTGTCTAGCCATAAATATAATAATTAAAGCATCTCAATAAAATGTTGTTAGGTNCCGTCTCATTTCTTCACAACTGCCTGTATTGGTACCACAAGTTAGACCTTTCTCTTTGTGGCAGTTACATAGAATATTATCAGAAAGATGGATATCAATAACTGCTTACTGGTGTTTTGATTCCAAAGAGTGTCTAGCCATAAATATAATAATTAAAGCATCTCAATAAAATGTTGTTAGGTATGTAATGCACAGAATTTTTTTGGAATGAAATGTTTGTCATATAAATATAAGCAGAATTAAACAAATTTTTTCAACCCCCACCATAAACACTGCCTTTGCTTAGAACACACAGAAAAACACATCTAGCACTGATGCTGCAAGTTAACAGATAAAAAAACCAATACAGGTAGAAAATATTTAATCCTAATTGGTTGAAGCACACTCATCAGGTGTACCATAGATCATAACTCACTAACAGTAAAAATAACAGGAACATTTCCTCATTCACTTTCTCACTTTCTGCCACTATAACACATATTTTAACTATTTATAAATAAACTGAAACCGTATGGCCAAATTCACAACATCCTACAACAGATCTGCTCAAAAATCCATTTCCTTCTGTCTCGTTGGAATTAAACACCAAGAAGTGGATGCTACTTCTGTTACTCGCAACAAAATAGTTGCAGGTGTGCACAATCCTATAATTAAAGTTTTCTGATGTAAATTATTTAGAGAGGCTTCAAAATCACCATTGTCACCATTCCTGAAAAATAAAAACAAGTCCAAGTGTTAATATTTTTTAACATTGTGTTTTTAATAATCAATTGTATTACCAAATTTGCTAAAGTTTTATTACACTTTAAGATGAAAAATTTTGATGCTTTATTATTTTCCTCCTTTTAGCACAAATATACCTATTTTTGAGAACAGGATTCTCGCTTTTGTTTTCATTATCCTTTTAATGACCACAATTTTTCCTACTAAAGCCGTATTAATGATGAATGATTCTGAAGTCGTACAACATGGTTTCCTGAACTATACCACATTTATCAAGAAAAGGTCTACTGTAAACCAAAATCACAAGAGGGACAAGATGTAAGTTCAGTAAAAAAAATGCAAACTTACATTCATTTTTATGCATGCATGCTCTTATAACTGATACATTCAAACATTAAAAAATAATGGTTTGAATGCAATAATAGTGCAACATATTTTACTAGAACTGGTTTAATAAGTCAGAAGACACACCACACTGTTTAAAAATGATATCTACCGGTATTTGTGCACTAAACATTCTAAGTTTGTTTTACAAAANCTTAATATTTTTTTAACATTGTGTTTTTAATAATCAATTGTATTACCAAATTTGCTAAAGTTTTATTACACTTTAAGATGAAAAATTTTGATGCTTTATTATTTTCCTCCTTTTAGCACAAATATACCTATTTTCGAGAACAGGATTCTCGCTTTTGTTTTCATTATCCTTTTAATGACCACAATTTTTCCTACTAAAGCCGTATTAATGATGAATGATTCTGAAGTCGTACAACATGGTTTCCTGAACTATACCACATTTATCAAGAAAAGGTCTACTGTAAACCAAAATCACAAGAGGGACAAGATGTAAGTTCAGTAAAAATAATGCAAACTTACATTCATTTTTATGCATGCATGCTCTTATAACTGATACATTCAAACATTAAAAAATAATGGTTTGAATGCAATAATAGTGCAACATATTTTACTAGAACTGGTTTAATAAGTCAGAAGACACACCACACTGTTTAAAAATGATATCTACCGGTATTTGTGCACTAAACATTCTAAGTTTGTTTTACAAAATACTCTGGCTGGTTCTTACCCAGAACATAGGCAAAAACTAGTTTCAAGTGTGGAGTAAGATGTAAATAGGACGGGAACCTCGAGTCCGGTTCACCTTGTGTGGGCAGCAGCAGTGCTCCAATACAAACCACTGCTGTTAGGATCGCCACATGGTTAGGAGCCTGCAAGCGATCTGGATGACAACACACACACATCACTACCATTCTGAGGGGCTGCTTATCTACACTGCACATTAGAAAATTACCTGACATTTATAATTAACATAAAACCATGAGATGTACAATTTATTTAGAAAGTTTAGTCTTACATAAAACTCTATGATAGATAGTAGCAGACATACTTAACTATTCAGAACTGAGTAACATTAGAAAAGACAAAAAGATTTTACTCTGATGGAATANATAGTAGCAGACATACTTAACTATTCAGAACTGAGTAACATTAGAAAAGACAAAAAGATTTTACTCTGATGGAATACCGTATTTGCTCGAATATAAGAAGCCATCAATTTGAAGCCCCATCTTGTTTTTTGGTAAAAATTCTGGGGAAAAATTATTGGTATACATGTGAGGCCATAGTTTAAACTGCCACTCAGTAGGAAATTTAATTTCTGAAGGAAATTTGAAGTTTAATTGTTTTTGATAGAATGGATTTTCATCAAAAATATATTTCACTCTGTAAAATGATAAAATTGTTCCTTTTGGAAGCAAATAATAGCAAACTGTAACAGTGAAGGTCAAATGCTAGATTACATCCAGTTTTATGAGTATATTTATGAAAATACATGTGAAAAAAATAAACAGACATGAACGGCGCTTACACAAAAGCAGTCTGTGCTACCACCATCAAAATTAAAATACGCAAATCAATCATGAGTTTATACAATATTTAAAGAGGGATACTACATTATTGTTCATTGTATGTTTATGCTATATGAATATAATATACTTTATTNTATACAATATTTAAAGAGGGATACTACATTATTGTTCATTGTATGTTTATGCTATATGAATATAATATACTTTATTCAAATATATTATAATTTTTTTTAATGCCGCAGTTGTAGGACCATAGAACTTCGTCTTCGGGCAGACTTTGGTAAGATTTTGTTTTCCCTATTCGAGTTAAGAGGGCCTGGTTACGGCATAGTGTGATCCACTGGATAGCTGTACTGTTACTCCAATGTGCAGTTGCTGTGCTTGCCACTAGAAGGCTGTGCTGTTAGTCCANATACAATATTTAAAGAGGGATACTACATTATTGTTCATTGTATGTTTATGCTATATGAATATAATATACTTTATTTAAATATATTATAATTTTTTTTAATGCCGCAGTTGTAGGACCATAGAACTTCGTCTTCGGGCAGACTTTGGTAAGATTTTGTTTTCCCTATTCGAGTTAAGAGGGCCTGGTTACAGCATAGTGTTATCCACTGGATAGCTGTACTGTTACTCCAATGTGCAGTTGCTGTGCTTGCCACTAGAAGGCTGTGCTGTTAGTCCANATCCACTGGATAGCTGTACTGTTACTCCAATGTGCAGTTGCTGTGCTTGCCACTAGAAGGCTGTGCTGTTAGTCCAAAATGCTGTTGCTAGGTTTCTCGCTAGATAGCAGCACTGTTCATTACAGGTAAAGATACAGCACGTTGCCCTAGATCCTGTTTTCGCAAAGACACATCTGCCCGATTGGCTACTATAGAAATTTCCATTGCTTTATGGCGGATGTTTTTCACATTACGGAGCATGAATTCAACACATCTTGTTTTGAAATTACTGCGAAAAACAATATTTCATGTTTCCGCCCACAGAACAAGTAACTTCTATGATCAATTTCATGCAGTACATATACCTTACTTATATTTAATTTTATTCAGGACCTTCACAAGTTTTTTTTAAAAACTTATTTACGTTATTAAAAAAAAATTAATACTTTAATTTATTACGATATACTCTATTAATAGCACAGTTATAGCAACTAAAAATAACTATTCAAATAAATATCACAGTTGCATTAAAACATTATTTTCAGGCCAATAAATTTATGGTACTCAATTCCAAGCTGCATTCTTGCTTTCTCAAAATATTTTTTAGAGAAATATGCAGCTTGGAATAGAGTAAATATGGTATTAGATCCTCCCTTGCTGCTTGTCTCAATGAACCAGTTTTCAGGTACATATTACAGTACCACAATGTTGAACAATGGAATACACAAACATCTTATAAACTGGTTATATATGTACATCCAGTTTCAATGGTATGAACATAAACCCATAGCCTAACTAGACACAATCTAAATGATAAATTTTTTTGTGACAAAAAATNGTTTCAATGGTATGAACATAAACCCATAGCCTAACTAGACACAATCTAAATGATAAATTTTTTTGTGACAAAAAAATTGGCTGAATGGACTATAGTGCCTTCACCCCTACTTTAGTCACGATGTACACCAATACAACAGCATCTTTCCACCACGAACAGCAATGATTGGTTGCTACAGTACAATTTCATGAACATAGACCTCATACAAAAACTCATACGTGACATAAGAATGAAGATTATTTACTACAATTCTAATCACTCTGTGAAAAAGGCTTAATTCCCAGGCTGAAATCACTTCCCATTTATTCTTCTGTCAAGCTTTTTGCTGCATTTATAATGATTTTGTTCACTACTTTATCTACTTTCCATATTTTCTCTTCCTCTGATATTACATATTTTATGCACACACACCATTTATTAGCAGCTATCTCACGTACTGCTGACTGCACTAAAACATGCACATCTCGTAACTTAAAACTAGTATTGTGNATTTATTAGCAGCTATCTCACGTACTGCTGACTGCACTAAAACATGCACATCTCGTAACTTAAAACTAGTATTGTGACGAGCTAATTTGCAATTTCTTAGGAGTCATGTTTTTAAAATCTGGCAAATCGTCATCAGCATTAATTACAGCACAAACTTTGTTTAAAGTCAAAGCCTCATTACAAAAGAAAAATGAATGAACTTTACCACGCACTGCAATTTTCACAAAATCGTCACACTTACCGAGCACACTTTTCCAGTTCCCTCTTTTTACCTGGCATCACAAATTTTCCCGTTCCCTATTGTTCTTTCCGCACTGAAAATACTCACCGCATACATGCCAGCCACTTCATCTGCAAGTGCCGCTACTTGCTTTACAGCCAAAGTAGGATGCTGCTGCGAATGATAATACTATATTTAAAACTATTCTCTACTTGCCACTTTTCAATGGTTTTCCCTGAGCATGTTTCACGACACTGGTACACATAACAGGTTTACGACACGCCATTTTAGCAACTACCGTGGGATGGCTCGTGTAGCTGACACCCAGAACCATGGAACAGGAACAGACTGTCGTCAATACATGGCTGCTCTGATGACTGACAGCATGGGAAACTACCAGTAGATACATACATAATTAGTTGTAAACAACATATATTATTCAAAATGATGAGGAAAATTTTTTTCACAATTATGTAGTAGATATGGAATTATATGTTATTTAAATGTGACCTATTTTCATGCGAGTTCAGAGCAGTGTGTATGTTAACCAATCACAGAAGACTTAACCCACATGGGTTTGTTTATTTATATCAGGACTAAGGTAAGGGTGAAAGGAGGATAGTTAATTATTAGAGAAAAATCTATAAATATTGATACAGAAATGGTTACACATAAAACTGATCTGGAGTTAAAGTTATTTGAACCTGGGAGGAGAGATAGGATAGGGATGCTACACAGCTAGTTTTAATCTCTGTAACGTTTCTGAAAGGAATTCTCAGCAAGGCATTGGTTCCCACACATATCCTATGCGACCTATCTATTTGTAAATCTGACCTGATGATAAGCTTGGGCATGCTTTCGACAAACAATCACACTAACTGATTCTTTCCCACGGTGTCAGTGAATAAACTTAATCCTTGTGTGATAACCTTCACAATGAAATTACTCACACATTGCATTGTTTCAATTCTTGAGAGCCATGGAAATGCACTTTAATTCAAAGCCTCTATTCAATTAAACAAGAACTAGTTTTCTACTATAAATGTTAAAGTAAACAAATATAACTAACTTCATTATATAATTATTGTTTCACAATACATGTTCAATTTATGGTATTCACTAAAAACTTTGATGCTTTACTGAGGAGTTTTCATTCTTAAGCAGATGTGATACTACAATACAATACAACCACAATGCCATATGAAAGAAGTCGCTCACATGTGGTAGTTTTGTAAGACTACGTCAGTTCACAGAACAATTGTTTGTGGAAAATGCTTATGCTACTCTTCTGATATTACTCACAAACAAAAGACACTTGGTACTTGAGTAACCAACATAAAGAGCATTAACCAGGAGGTTTCAAACCAGGAACATTGTAAATGGTAGTGTTTAGAAATAATGAACCACTTTACTGCACAATACACTGCAAACATACTTCCAGCACAGTGATACAACAATGCAAATCATTAAGGGAATTAATGTGAGAAATGTTTCTGACCACATAATTTCAAGGAACTTTGGCCTACACCATTCTCAGACTATACGCTAACTATTTAAATTGATTTATCATCAACACAATACAATGATTGCAAGTAACTCCTTGTCCATCAAAACTGTAGAAAATAATATAAAATTTACATTTGAAATATAATGAGTGCCATGAAACCATAAGTCGCAACTGAATGGAAACAAACATTTTCACTGCATAGAATATTCTGAAAATACAACGCTACACTGAATTTTAGTAATGCAGAGGACTGTTACAGAAGATATTAAATTTTATTTCACACAACTTACAATTTAGTTTTCTACACAACTATACATTACCAGATTTTTAAACGTAAAAAACTGATTAACACAGTACTACCACCCCGCAACCTTCACACCATCCTATCTCTCATGCTACAGAAAGTAGCCATAATCATAGCCAATGAAACATACGATAAGAACGTGCAATGCTGACACACATTTAATCACTATCCCCAGAACTAAAATAAGTGCCAAAACCAGTATAATTTCCACTCCCACTTCTAATGAATTGTGGTTCAATACACTCAACAATAAAGTATTTTCTGTCCTGGTGCTTTTCCTACGTTATCTTCAAATTAACATTGCCTTGCTTACTGTCAAAGCAAAGAGAGAGAGAGAGAAAGAGAGAGAGAGAAAGAAAGAGAGAGAGAAAGAAAGAGAGAGAGAAAGAGAAATAAAGAGAGAGAGAAAAGTAACTTTAGGTCACACCACATGAAAGTAGGCAACTCAGTCACCACGTGTAAATATAGATAACTTTTTCACGACATATAAAAGCCAGTAGTAATCTCTCTGCCTACTAACCAACATACACATGCATTTCATATTAAGAGGAGTACTCAAAACTCACCATAGGCTGCAGGCCACAGCCAAAAATGAATTACCGGTAGGACCATAAATGTGATCAGGCAGCCACACCACAGGGGACACAAAGAGCATAAAAGCTGCAATTACCAGACATCCAAATGAAGATGCAATAAACCATCGCAGTTCTAGCTAGAATACTCCCTCTCTACAGGATGTAACGTCTGTTATATTGAATCCTGATTTTGGTCAGATCTTTATCACAATCACCACAGACCTGGATACATGAAAGGGCATCACACCCAAACTCAACCACTACTCAGCATCATACAGGGCCCAGACATCCCACACTATCTGCTAAACCTCTACACACCCTGAATGTCAGGCCAGAATAACTGATCACTTTAACAAGTTAGTTGCGCACCACACCTAATGAAGAACAGGGCTAAAGGTGACATCTATTGCTAAGTCTAAGAAAAAGCAGTAATGTAGAAGTGGAAAACAACACACTATCCATCTGTCACACACACCCCCAATACGAGTGGGTGTAGTACACACTTAAGGGTTCCCGCCTGCCTGAAGCTATTTTGCATATTTGAGGCCTCAAAACATGTAGCACACTAATAAAGATAAAAGTATGATGCACGTCTAAAGACCACTCTAAAGTAAAGTTCCAGTATAAAAAATTTAGCAGATAAAACTGATTCTGAAAGCACTAGTTTTGGCCATTTCCATGCCCAAAAAAATCCTTAGAGCTGAAATGACAACTTGAAACTTATTTTTGGACACAAAATGTTTCTTAAATGCCATTTGTGTTTAGAGACCACTACAAAATATCCAGCATTTTTTGAATCACATGTTTTTTTTACCTAACATTTGCATCTTCATGCACTAGTCAGTCTTGGAGCTCACTGTGTTTTATTCTACCCTTTGTTGTCGTAATAGCAATATTGTGGAATTTGCACATGAACTCACTTTGCCGGTAATCCCTCGCCAAGCCAAACTGATGCTGGACACTGGAGGCTGCTCCTGCTGCGTCCACATGTTGTGGCAGGTTCTGGAACACATCTGGTTCTGGTACAGTGCCTGCTGGTTTCCCAGGCAGGAGCGTTGCTGTCACTACCTGCTTGCCAATCACCTAACAGTAACAAACACACTTCTCATACCACCGACACCTTCATTCAAGTTTTCTGTGGGAAGAGAGGGGAAAATTTTTTATCACTGTAGGATAATTGACAGCACAAGTAGAATATCTATGAAGAAAATTTTCTGAACATCAAATATAGTAAATGTGGAATAAAAAAAAGACTCTAAAACTGCAGTTTTACTGGTGTCTTGAGCACGAGGTGCCACACAATGAGAAAAAGGACAGAGCATAAAAAAGTTTTAAATTAAAATTGCACGACACTAAGTACTCCGCAACCAATGTTGTAACTGCTAAGTCATTAATATAATGAAAAACTGTTGGTTGCAATGTTAGCTTACTGGAAACAAAAAGAAAGAAAAATCATAGCTCAAAATGAACAGCTAAACACTAATCTATACTTTGTCACTTCATACTTAAACCTACAAGAGGATGCAGCTATAGTTCAAGTAAGAAAAGTCAGTGGATGTATACAATACTTGTACTTGCACCATATCATTAACAATATTTGATTGTTAGTAAGGAATTATTTTTATAAAACCAGATTAACATTTTTTTAAACTGCAAACATTAAAGTAAACTTGTTACTCCTAACTACTAAAAAACAATTTATTTTAAGTCTGATGAAATGTGTGTGCTAACCTGACAATTTTATTATGTAATTAAGAGAATTCCACAGGAACTTTAAATCATTTACATGTATGTCTTTCAACATTAGGAAAGAACATACAGGTATATATTTAGATATCACTTTTTTATAAAAAATTTTTAATCTATTCAATTTTAATTACTTAACTTAATTTTATTACTGATGTTAAGTAGCACAACTCAAGCAGCTGTTAAATAGACAGCAAAACTGTTTGTGTTACAAGCATAAAATTTTGTAAGTTATTAACAGTCTTCTAAATATAATTCCAAGAATAAAATATACCAAATTCCACAAACACTTATTACTATAAAAATCTGCAAATCCTGCAAGAATGATTCTGTAATTGCAAGTTTGTACACAAGTACATCAGTGAATGATAAGTAAATATGAAAGTTTTGGACAATAGTAAATGGAAGTATATTATAGAATGGCATTGGTACATAAACATATATTGTAAAATGGCACTGTTGTTGCTGTGTGTGTGGTGTATAAAACAGTCCTCAGAGGAATACATGTGATGTGAAATGCAGGATACTTGCCAGATATGATTAATTCGTGATAGGCATGCCAAAAAGACATACAATACAACCATATGAACAACTGATAGAGTTTAAGAGAAACTGATAGCATATTGTCTTCAGTAATGAATAATACTTTTCTTTGGGAACAGATACGGACTGCAAATGAGTGCTACAGTCTCTATACATCACTTTTAAGAGCACACTTCCCCTACTACTAGTGAGATAGTCTGGAAAGCCATTGCACATGATTGCTGTTCACCACTGTTATAGATACAAGGGTCATTATTAAGTAGGCAGGTCTTAATGTCTCATCGACAGCAAGGTCATTAGAGATGGAACAAGTTGTAATGATGAAGTTATAATAATTATCAGGATACGTGGTTCAGTTTCTTTCGTTTTGCGAGGCTTTGTAATATTTTATCAACCATGGTAGCTATGTTTATCGGGCATACGTTTGCCTTTTCTAAAATCTTAGTTTATGTTCACGTCAGCGTTAGTAGATAGAAGTTTTCCAACTGCAGTAAACAGTTTTTATTCTAGAACATTGATTTATTTTCACTACTAAGCAGTTCGACATGGCATGGGGAAAGAGATTCCGACCCATGCCATGCCCTTATTTGGTCACGTTTTTGGGACCCTGGGGCGAGGAGTGGGGGTAGGCACGGGGCAACAAATACCGTGTGCCTACCGCCCACTAGCAGAACAGGCCTGTATTGAAGAAACGATCCCAGCATATGACTGGAGTGATCTCAACCATGGAAAACGGAAATCAGGATGGCTGGACTAGGAATCAAACTCAGGTCCTCCTGAATGAGAGTCCAGTGTGTTACTACTGTGTCACCTTGCTCGGTACAAGGGTTATTGAATGCACAGTGGTATGTTGAAAACATCCTGCAACCCATGTGTTACCTTTCCTGGTCAAGTGCCTTAGAGCCAGTTTCAAGCAAGATAATGCTTGCTTCGACACAGCTATAATTTCCTACCAGTGTTTACATCAAGTTTCAACACTACTGTTACCTGCTCGGTTAAATTAATTTGTATAGTCTATTAACAGTTTCTTCACACTTTGAATCAAACCTTTGAAAAAACACCCTATGTATGAGGTGTTTGGTTATTTCCTAAATATGTAATTTATTACAGGCTTTTTGTATACTTTGTTAACACAAAACTATCTTATTTATAATTGAATTTTAAGTTTCACCTGTATTTTGTCTATAAATTATATTTAATTTATAATTACTATGAATAAAAACAGGGAGAAAATAGGTGTGTTGGTACTGCCCAGTAATAAATAGTTCTAATGCAAAATATTACTGAACTGAGTGCTCACGAAAGTGGTACGTTGTCCCTTTGGTGTAATTTTCTAGACTTAATTAAGATTTATTTGCATGAGGCGGAGGAATAGCTTGAAAGTAGAAATTTAGCTGGGCTTCACAAACATTGAACATAACATATGAGGAATCAAATGGCATACCAGCTTCCTCCATGTAAAGGTGTTCATAATTTGGAGCACAATTTGCAACTGTGGGCAAATCTGCTGCACAATAATATAAGGCAATTGATACCATGACACACTGTATCAACTCATATTATGGCACAAGGTTACCAGACGAGGAGCTAAAAGGTGATTTTCTGTGCCAAAGGTTGGTTGAAACACTGCCCTAAATAAACGATACTTTAATCATGTCTTTCGTCTGTACCATCACAATTATAAATTTGGCTTGAATCATATGCTTTCTTTTTAATGTGAAAATATTTATGGCAAAAATTGCATAAAATATACATATACAAAATTCTCAACATTCTCTCTTAAGGACCGGACCAGTTGTTGTCATGGAATGTAAAAAGTCTAAACTGTAAATAAAAAAATTAATCTACAGAAAAAACTCTAAATGCTCATACACATTGATTTTTACTGTTGCTCTATATAGTATAGGCTGTTCATTTTTTATCCTCGAATCATTTTTTAAAAAATAAATATTGCCATGTAAGTAATACACACAGATTCCACCGCACTCTGAAGTTAACGCCTACGCCTACAATGAAATATATTTATTGACTATTATTCCAAATGAGAGTGCTTTCAAAAGTGCTCACTTTACAGTGAATAGCAGTTTGGGCTGTAGCAGAATAGAAAGGTTATTGTTATGGTTGTATTGGGTAATTGTTTTGGAAACCATGTTTGTTGTTTTGAGTTGTGGCGGGAGTTGGTGTGTTGATGTAGGTGTGTGATGTCGGATAAAGTGTGGCAGATATTGGATTCAAAGTTTCAGAGGTTTTTACTTATATTCCTGCATTCTCACAGCATTATTCATGGAACATTTTTGGTCCTCCAGGTTGGATGTATGTGAAACCAGCTAAGGTGACTGACTTTTTTCTATGAAGCTCGTCGGTAATCGGGTTAGGTACTGACGTGCGTTTAGTGTATTTTGCGACGATGGAATCACTCCTAGCAAAGAAAAAGGTGTTCAAGGCCAATATCACCCATGCTGAGAAAGCTGTTTGCAAGGTTAAGAGTGTGGAAAAATGGGCCATAGCAGTTCACTGGCAAAGGATTGAATTAATAATGGCAGAAATCTACAAACTGTTGGCTAATATTTGCGTGGAAGCAAAAAATGAGGAAGAGTATAATAATCACGAAGAAGAGTTAGGTGATGCCCAAGAGAGATTGACTGCATTGATAATACGATTAGCTGAGCCGGTTCACCATAATGCCAATTTAACAGGAACCCAGAAGCTACGATATTTGAAGGGATTGTTGCAGGATGAAGCAGCAGCGCTTGTAAAATCCATACCAGTAAGTAGTGCAAATTACATAGAAGCTTGGACAATTCTAAATGCAAGGTACAAAAACAAGCGTGAGCTGATAAATTCAACACTGTTGTTCTCACAGCCAGCAGTTCAACATGAATCTGTCAATGTTGCGTAGATTAGTAGACAATGTTGTAGAATGCACTCAACTTTTAGTTGCACTTAACTGTGTTAGTGTTTTTAGCGACTGAAAAATTGAACAGTGATTCTAAGCACCAGTGGCGGTTATCGCTAAAAAGGGATGAACTGCCAACATTTCCACAGTTGACCGAATTCCTGGAACAACGTATGTGAGCACTGGCGGCAGCAGGAGTCACAAAGAGTAAGAAAACGGTAACAAGCATAACAACTAAGCTTACAAGTTATAGGAGTATGGCAATATATCATAACATGACGGAAGGAAGTTACTGCTGTGCTAAGCGTAACGGAAACCAGACACTGAACAAGTTAATGCATGACGCGTCTAGCCAAAGAACAGAGTGACGATTTCACAACCTGCCAGAACATGCGTCAAATGCTCATACAGACGTCACCAGAATATTTCCTTCCAATGATGCACGTGCGTCAGCGCGTGAAGCTTGCGTCCCCTGATCAACGCATGCCGAAGTTGACGTAAATCGGGTCACCAATGACGTAGGGAATTCCTCTAGGGGACGGGATATAATCCAGCAGGGAGGTGGAGAAGTCAGTCAATCCCGAGGACTCAAGAGACGTGGGGGTCAGTGCCAGGGGTGCGACCCAGTTGGACGGCCGGGATGTAAGCACCGAGGAACGTCGCAGGACAGACGCAGAGTTCGCCGAGAGACGCCCCAACACAACTTCCCGGGACGCGAAGCCGAGATGAAACCAGCACACAGTGGCAGCTCAGTTAAGTAACCGCGCCTCCAAATCCAACCACTTTTCCCTGACGTTTATGAACTAAAACTTTGACCTGTAGGCCTCCGACGGGTAAGGGAAGAGGGGTGAGAAGCAGGACCCAAGAGTGCAGTATACCATACCAATATAATGAGTGATGCAATAAAATAACTGTTTAGCTAACCGAATCAAAAGTAGAAGTGTTTATTAGCTGCCTGAGTTCACCCCTGAGTATGTGTTCAGTTCGCTTACGCAATAAGGTTGACCAAGCGATCTAGCACTCCATCACCCTGAAGATCACATTAAGAGTGGAGAGCAGACTGTGACGTGTCAAAGTGTCCGAACTTTGTAAATCTCATCATTGTGTTTTAATTGCCTACGTGCCGGACATAGGGTCAGGAAGTGTATGACCTCAAAATGTAAAATATGCCATGGTGGAAACGACAGAGGTTGTGAATCATCATACAGGTCAGTCAGCCTCATCAAGTGTATTGTTATCCTCTGCCATAGTCCTTGTAGAAAGCAGCCATGGTACATTTATTCAATTTAGAGCATTGCTAGATTCAGGATAAGAGGCAAGTTTCGTGATTGAGAATTGTGTTCAATAGGTTTAACGAAGCAACAGTCACAAATCACTGTCTTGGGGTTGGCATCAAATACTGTAGGACAGTGTGCCGGTACAGTCCAGTTGAACATTCAGTCAGCTGTCAACAGAGAACCAACATTTAATGTCAAGGCATTGGTACTACCTAAGTTTACAGGATGTCTACCAAAGCAGCCCTTGAAGTCTAACGGCTGTTGATCACACCTTGATGTACTCCTTGGAGCAGACATCTATATGCTGCTGCTTAAATCAGGTCGGTGCTTGGGGTCCCGTGTGTCACCCATTGCTACTGAAACAGTGTTGGGGTGGGTGCTGTCTGGTCCCATTGACAAAGTGCCTTCCAAATGAACAACAGTGCGTCATATACAGTATTAGATCAACGAAACTGTAAAAACGTTTTGGGAATTGGAAGAAATCAAACCATGTGAGAGCCATTTTGATATCAGTCACAAAAGAGACAGTACAGGGAGATATGTAGTAAAGTTACCATTTCACAATTATAATTTACAGTTGGGAGAGTCATGCAATACAGCAGTGGCAAGACTATGCAGAACAGAACGACAACTGAAGCATCAACCAGAAAAACAACAGTTATATAGGGACTTCATGAACGTATACCTTACATTTGGACACATGAAGCAGATTACACCTGTTGAGATAAACAAAACAGTGCATACAACTTGTGATAAGTTTTATTCTCTCACATAAGTTAATGCCAATTTGCACTCAAATATTTTCTTTAATTCCAGGGTTTTTAAAATTATTAATTTGCTTATCATTTAAATACACACAAATAAAACTGTTAACTTCAATGGCTGATGCAATTAATTCTGGCATAAAACAATAAATAATCCAGTCGGAAGATGATGGGAATAAAAATGAATGCTGGGGGGAAGAAAAAAAAATCATCCCTTGAATCTGATTGGTCAAAACTACGCTATCTTTGCATTATGTTGAAGTGTAGAAAATTTACTTTTGTGTCACTCTTAATTCATTGTGAATACGCTGCTGTGTAGTGTATACCAATAAAGACAATGAAAAGTTAACGCAACAAGCTCTATGTTAACTTCAACATGAATTAGCCTTTGGACACCAAACTGAATGTTTTGAAAAAATTTCTACGTAAATCAACAGGTCCATAAATATGGGAAGCATGGCAATATTATGACAACACACATTCTATTATTGCCAAAAGTCTTGGCTTTCAAGCACGATAACAGCAAATAATACAACTGGGCCTAATCAAAATAAAAACTATTTAATAACATTAAATTGCAGCTTAAAGAAAATAGTGAGCAAAACTTATTTCCACAAGAGTAACCTATACCATGGTCCATACTCACCTGTTTAGTTGCATGGTTTTGCATTTCAACACGAAATTTGTCTGTGACATTGCAGTTGCCTGGATAAACAGCATTGTGCCTCACAACTATGTCAATACAACAACGAGGCCGAATGGAACCCTCTGGATCTACGACGGTGTACTTGTTTGGTGCTGTGCAAAGAACTGAAATAACACAAGAACAGTGCTGTCTCATAATTTTCTTTAAATCAATGGGTTAATGAAGAGAGAACTTAACAACTCATTCTTTTGTGCCCATGGATATGATGTGAGTTGGAGATTGAGCAGCAAAGGAATGCAAAGGAAGCAAGGGAGGGCACAGGTCATCTTCCTTGTTTTCCACATAAGAAAATCAGTTAAGATCTCACTGAGAATCTAATTTGGATCACCTTAGTGAGAGGCCAGTGTGTTACCCACCCGGTCATCACAGCCTCATTTGTTATCAATTAAAATGGTTCATCATTGCAGCAAAGCAAGTTAAAGAGGTCAGACAGTAATTAGCTAACATGTTTGTGTCACTGCTGGAGGAGAAATTTTCACCTCATACATGATGACTGATCATTTTTAGCATATGTCAGTTACAGTTGGAATGAATTAAAGAATACTCTGACAGCTTCACAGGCTCTTCAAAGCTATATTAGCATGTATAAAAAAATAATAAAACACAAAGGTTAAAGTGTTGTTTAAATAACTTTAACTTAATTTGAGATAGTTTTTCTTCATAAACAATACATTTTACCNCTCATCATTGCAGCAAAGCAAGTTAAAGAGGTCAGACAGTAATTAGCTAACATGTTTGTGTCACTGCTGGAGGAGAAATTTTCACCTCATACATGATGACTGATCATTTTTAGCATATGTCAGTTACAGTTGGAATGAATTAAAGAATACTCTGACAGCTTCACAAAGGTTAAAGTGTTGTTTAAATAACTTTAACTTAATTTGAGATAGTTTTTCTTCATAAACAATACATTTTACCAAATATAGTAGAGTCTACAAATTACTTAATTTGGACTTGACAAGAGTGAATCTGGTCAGGATGAAAAACAGTCCACACACACTGGAAAATTTATTCTTTCACTACATTCTCTTGACACATAAGACAAAGCCATTGCTGATATAATACACATATTATTTTTAAGCCACTTTACATTTTTAAGCCACTTTACTGCAAGGTTGGTTTAGTTTATAAGTAAGTATGTGTATACATGCAAAGTAAATCCTCAACCCAAATTTTTTAAGTTAAGGTTTTATTCTAGCATTGTCAAAGCACAAGAAAAATGAAACGCATGTGCAAAATAAATAGTGAGCATGGCATGATGATGAAATCATAGGTGCTCTTGTATGTTGATCTGCACTTTTTCCACCACCACCTTGTGTCAATGTGCGCATATACTACATATGCAATGTCTGGGAATTCAATACATTAAATTCATGGATGATAGGCCACACCAACTGTCATTTTTCATATAGGAACGTGTGGTCAGAAACATTTCCCTACTGTGCTACAGGTGCCGAATGCACCACACACATTTTAAACTTTATGCGTGCGTAGCACGGGTCCTTGCAGCAAACGGACAGCTCTGGTAAAAACTTGCTGCATAAAAAAAAAATACATGGGAGTGTTTAAAGGTGGTTTACTAACACACAAATGTGAGCAGGAAAAAGTCTAATAGTGCCAAGTCCGGCGATCATGTGGGCCATGCAATGGGACCTCGCCGCCCAACCCACTGTTCTCAGTAGGTGTTAGTTAAATGCTCCCATACAGCACGTGAAAGATAGACTGGAGCGCCGTCATACTGAAACCACATGTGCTGTCTGACATGAAGAGACACATCTTCAAACAGTTAAGGGAGCGTTTCCTGCAAGAAGGTGAGGTAAATGTGTCCATTTAAGTATGGAGACAGAATGTAAGGGCCAATCAGCTGATTCTGCACAATTCCCACCCACATATTCACGTGAAATTGTTGTTGATGTGCCTTCTGTGAGTGGCATGTGGATTTTCATCACTCCATATGTGGCTGTTGCAGAAGTCACGCCACCCGTGAGAATCTTCCCGCAAAAGACTGTTTCTTTGTCAATGCATGGGAAAAACCATTCACCAAATTTGACCCAAGGAGGAAAGTATGCCACACCCATCGCCTGCACTTTTTGTAGGTGGTAGTGGTAGGGGTGTAATTGTTGTTCGTGAAGAATTGTCCAAACACTCCAGTTGCTAATGCCCAATGTGTTGCCTATTGCGCGGGGTAAAATGTGCGCGGTGCATTAGGCACCTGTAGCACAGTAGGGAAACGTTTCAGACCACACATTCCTTTATAAAAAAAGATTATCCTAGTGTCGCCTACCATCCCTTAAAATTAATGTGTACTGAATTCCCAAACAACCTGTACATGCAAAGGGATTGGAAGCATTTTCTGCTTGGTTACTCTTTGAAGTAATTTTGCTTACAACAGTATTGATGCAATCTCCCAGGCTACTAAGGACATTATAGGAATAAAAACTGTATCTAAATAAATGCCACTCATGGTAAAGTGAGCCCTCTCATTTGGAATAATAGTCAATAAATATATTTTATTTTAGTCTTGGACATTATCTGTCGAATCTAGTGAAATAGATATACTGTGCATTACTTATATGGCAATATTTAATTAAAAAAGTGGTGGTAGTATAAAAAATAGGTGATAAGGGAAAAAATAACTAGGGCCTCAAAAGTGCTCACTTTACCATGAAAAGCCCAAATAAACAAGCAAGTACTGCCTCTGTCCCTACAGAGACATCACTGAGAGAAAAATCACCGGCAGAAGTGGCAAATAAGCCACACGTATGTGACTTATCAATTACACTCTAATTACCATAGCAACTAAGGTTACACTTAAAGCAGGAAATATAGCAGTGCTCTGCAGGGAAACAGGTAGGTAGGTAGTTGGGTTTAACATTTTGTTGATAGCGAGGTCATGAGAGACTGAGCAAGTTGCTCATGGAAGAGGGATTGGGGAAGGGATGGGAAGAAATCTGCCATGACCTTTGTTAAGGACCCATCCCAGCATTTGCCTAGAGTGATTTTGGGAAACCATGGAAAACCGAACTCAAGATGGCCGGACTGGGAATTGAACCCGGATCCTCCCGAATGCAAGTCCAGTGAGTTTACCACTGCGCAGCCACCCCGTTCAGTGCAGGAGAACAGAAGCCTTTGAGGTCGTGGGGGTCGGACCCTTACTGGTGTTACAGGAACATCCACCGGAATAACAATCACCATCATAGAGAACCCTCAAATCATATTTATACTGAAGTTCCTTATTTATTGTAACTTTCATGTCATATCTTAAAATAGCAGTTGAGTTGAGTTTATATTTTTACTTATACTTCAATATAGAACATATTTTAAGGTACACCTTCAGGATGAGGCGAGCAACTGAAGACTGCACATTATGAGGAGTACACTACTATGGAAAGCTAAAACATTTTACTGCCTGTCAACACCTTCACAAGAATAAGTGGTAGTAATAGGACACAGAGAGTATCATTAGCTTATTTTAAATTAACAGTAATAGCTCTGAAAATTGATTCTGTAAGAGTGATGTAATATTTTATTAGATTTATAGGTTCAGAACATGTAAACCAATTAATTGTAAAGGAGTGCTTTTAAGAAATCGTGTAGGATCAGTGGAAATAAATAAATTACTTCCTAAGGCTGACTGTAAGTATAATATAATTACCAGTGGTCTAACATTAATAATATTTGAGACTCAGTAAAATAATATTGTATCTGCCAACAAAAAAATAAAGCTCAATAAATCTGAAATGAAAGCCTAGCCACCAAGGATGGGATTGGTATCCGGAGAAGTATGGTAACATATGCCTCCTTCTACTACACCCTTGGTGCTCCGCTGAATGTTTCATGGTTGGCCATATGTCCCACAAAAGTTGTACCTGTAATAAATATATAATGTGGGGGAATCTACCACCCCACTATGGTTTCACCAGATTCAGAAGACCCACTGAAACACTGAAAATTGAGTCCTGGGTGCGATTTGTGAAACTACCATCTCAGCATGTCAGCTCTTCTGTTATGTTGACTCAGCAACGCTGCTGAGCGGCCATGCTCACATCACATCATTGCTCAAAATTGGAGTATTTGCACTGAGCAACTGTCGTGGGCATTAACTGGCTCCTGCTAGCAGCAGTGCCACTGGAGAGCATGTTTTAATCTCGCGGCTAGTGGTGGACAACTGAATCAAAAAAGAGCTTTCCCACATGCAGACAGAATCAGCAGCACTGCGGATGCCCTGCTAACATCTGGCTGCGGCACTGCATGCTGGCGACTGAAATACATTATATTTCAGTCAGTTGGCTAGCTATTATATTCGTGTTTAGAATGTAGCCACAAAAAACTGTTAATACGCAAACTATGTGCGACAATATAAACAAGAAAGATTTTAATGAAGAGATTGATAAATATCCAGCCTTTTGGAACATAAAAATTCTGATTACAGAGACAAGCAAACAAAACTCAGTGCAGGGGAAACTGTTATTCTGAATTTTTACACAAAGTACTGACAAGAGTAGGGCTGAAAAAAAACAACACTAGTGGGCGAATAGATCATTGAATACCATAATTTGCATATGTGAAATTTGTACATTGTTGCAACTGAAAGTAACTATGAACCATACAATATTATTCAATAAATATAGACACTATACTGTTACTCCATTATTGTAACTGATTTCTAGCAGCAGCCGCAGGAGAACAGCCCTGCAGCAGCACAACTACTGTGCTACAGCAACGCCACTGAGTCGTGTGTGGAAAAAATGGTAGTATCATATAGATTGTCCACACTGCCAGGAATTTAATATGCACTTGGTTTTGAAATTGTTAATAAATTCCTAGAAAATAATGGAATTTAGGGAAATGGAACAAGGGTGACCTTTTCTGTTACTGTAATTCTGACATTGCTGATTTATAAGCTGTTATGATCAGTTACAATTATTTCAGTGAAGAAGTTTGGTATTACTGAGAGATTATGCAGTGTTTGCAAATATTTGTTCAGTTATACATTATGTAAGTAGAATTTCATTGAAGTACATTCTATGAAATGGAAATGTGATTGCACATTGGGGTCCATGGTATTAATGAATCTTTTAGGGAGTTTGCATATGATATTATAAGTATGTGAAACACAATGAACAGCAAAATGTTGGAAGACAATAAAGATATGTACATTTTGAGGAGGCTTAGGCCAGCAACTATAGAAAATGTAATGATATTGAAAAATAAAACTGTACAACAATTGATACAAAATTTAAGAAAATAAGAAGCGGGTAATTATTATGCTAGAAATTGGTAGGCCCTAACACCAGATTAAGGTAAAAGTAGCAGTGAGAATTCAAAAGGGGTTCAAGTGACAAATGCAATGGGAGCAGGAGGCTTAGATAAGGTTGCCCAACTGCAAAGGACAATAGACACACTAGGCAAGCAAATGCAAGTGATAGTAGAACAAACTAAAATGTTCAGCAGACAAGAGAGGGTAGATGGTAGTACACAAACTTTGGTGGTCCTAGTAAGGCACAAGGTGATAATCAGGATAAAAATCCCAACAACAATCAAAGACAAGGGCCAGATAGGGAAGAAAAAAAAAAAAAAAAAAAAAAAAAAGTAATTATTAAGTTTAGGGGCTTTTCTGTAAACAAAAAAAAAATATTAATGGAAAATGGTATATTTCCACTCTACTAATTATGCAGAACACGAATATACGAGGGGCATTAACGTACGACTAATTTCGTAATATGTGCCCACCTAACCTAACAGAACCTAACCCCACAATGGGTGAATCATTTTTAAACTAACCTAGGAGTTTAGGGTTTTACACTAACATAAGATTGTTGGGTTTTACACTAACTTAAGATTGTTGGGTTTTAAACTAACCTAAGATTGTTGGGTTTTAAACTAACCCAGGATTTTAGGGTTTTACACTAATGTAGGATTGCAGCATTTTGAACTAACCTAGGATTTTAGGGTTTTACACTAACCTATGATTGTAGGGTTTTACTCTAACCTAGGATTTTTGGGTTTTACACTAAACTACGAATTTAGGATTTTAGGGATTTAAAGGAACCGTGAAACACACCAAAANTTTGGGTTTTACACTAAACTACGAATTTAGGATTTTAGGGATTTAAAGGAACCGTGAAACACACCAAAAGAATATAAATTTACTCACCGGATATAATTCCTGTCAATGGCCAATTCAACTTTACCTCATTCGACGGAACACCTTGTTCCACAAATCTGCCACATACACGAACATAACGCACTGAATCACTAGTTTTCAGCTGAATATAACACAATGAAACACTCGTTTACAGTAAAATATAATGCACAGAAGCACTCGTTATTGCTTTCTCAGTTTTTAAATCCGTCAGATTGGGACGGCACAACGAGACCCGGCAAACACGCTATGGCGACTGATATTTTTTTAATGACCATTAAAATGTCCGTAATGACATCTGTGGCCGCTAGGTAGCGTGGAATCAGCAATGCGCGGCCATTATTAATGGCCGTAGACGTTAATAGAAACAAACCGGGAAACTGCTCATACATTTCGCAATTGTTTTTAATATGTTCTACTTATTTTAACATTATGACCTCTTGAATATGAACAAGGTAAGCTGTGCAGAACCCATTAATGCAACATGTGTTGGTCTAGGACGTTTCGTTCAGAAATGTAAACAAACTGGCTAAACTGCTAATTTTGCAATAGGCTACTTGACAAATTTTTTTTATGACCAAAAGTTGTACATATAGGCTTTAATAGAGCTTTAAAAAATATTATTTCTGTGAAACTAAAGCGTCTATGATGTCAGAATATAGTAAGCAATTTGNCTTTAATAGAGCTTTAAAAAATATTATTTCTGTGAAACTAAAGCGTCTATGATGTCAGAATATAGTAAGCAATTTCTAAACAAACACGCAAGTTGAAGATTTTTTAAATTATAATGAATCCTACCACTTATAAATGGTGTACAATGCCTAAATGTGAACGTTCATCAATAAAAACTCCCAGAAAATTGTTTTTCCATGTCCCAACTGAAAAAACATGCGGAAAGAGTGGTTAAAACTGGCACGACAAGATCCAGCGGCTTTATCAACAGATACTGCTATTTATNAAAAAACATGCGGAAAGAGTGGTTAAAACTGGCACGACAAGATCCAGCGGCTTTATCAACAGATACTGCTATTTATTTTTGTGAAGACCACTTTGATGCAAGTTTTATTTAATTTTTAATGTTATTTAATTCATATGTGTACCCTAATAATATTGTTTATCCATAAATTATTTAAAATAAACTACGATATTTGAGGTTAGGTTTGATCTAACCTGGTTTTTTGTTAGTTAAATAATATTGTATTACGCAATAATTTTTTATTACAGTGGCCGAGTGACATGGTTAATTATATGGAGTATCACATAATGGCAATGGTGTCTAAAGTGCTAAAAAAAACCTGGTTGTATTCCAACAAAGTTTGACTGTCAACCAGATAGAAAAAAAAACGAACACTCACTACCACTACAGAGGGACCTTATATTTATAAAAAGAGAAAAATTATGGAAAGTGAGGAATGTCGTGAATTAGTACAATCTGCTACAGTTTCTAACACAGAACATTCCCCAAGTACAAGTTCAGGTGTGTATAAATATTATAGTATTAATAGGCAATAGGAGAAACGTCAAGACAATGTTTATTATTCATTGCATATTGATTGTTATTCAGTTAAGTTGTATGTATTGTACCTATTGATTTTATGTTATTTGATGTGTAATATGTATGAAGTGTAATACATATATAATATTATATATTTTTCAGATATTAGCACTGTACCTAATAATCAAAAATATTACCATTGTTAGAATCTTAGGTTATAATCATCACCTAACATCACGTTACATGTAAGAAGTGTGTGTAAATTTATGCTATTTGTAAGCACAAAAGTATATTATATTTCTCGTTAAATAGAAGCTTATAATATACTTACATGGAATACTTAACATTCCGGAATTCTGATGAGCAGAAATCACTGTTTGTTCCGAAAACATTCCCAGCATCCGTACATTAATTTTGGGCAAATTCAAACTGTTCGCCTTGGTAAATCCAGTTTCCATTTTGGTATTCCTTGTTTTAACTAACTACGTAAGAAAACTTCGCACNTTGGTAAATCCAGTTTCCATTTTGGTATTCCTTGTTTTAACTAACTACGTAAGAAAACTTCGCACAAAATCAAAACGATAACAACGGGAGAATAACGACAAACGATGACGAGAGCGAAATACATAGAAATGACAGGAGCGACCAGTTTCTTTACTATACGATGACGTCACAAGCTCTGATTGGTGTTCGCCATCACGTGATTTATGGCTATATTTTCACGTTTTTATTTAATGAATTAGACAATAATCCGATAATTCAATGTTAAATAAACTTGATATTTGTTAACCTGAAACAATATTCTATCCTTTGAAACAGAAATTTCGTTATTTTCTTTTTACTAGCATGTAACCTATTCTGTTCAATTTTTTTAAATATGTTGTACTTATTTTAAAGCTACGCCCCTAGTATATTAGTGTTCTACGTGATTATTAGAGTAGAAATATACCATAATTTTGAATTTTTTTTGTGTTTTTCAGAAAAGCCCCATATCTTAATTTTAAATAAAACTCAACACACAGAGAACCCTCGATGGAAGACCCATATGTTATGACTACGGAAAGCCTGGCATTATCAGAAGGGTTTGTAAGAAAAACCCCTGGAATAGTAAAGGGAAATGACAACCTTCAGGGAAACTTTTATTAAAGGCAAATCACGTTAGGAGGAATGGTTCATTTGGTAAGCTTTAGGTATCTCTTTCAACTGACATGAGTTTGTATATTTACTTTTTTGAGACATCAAACCCTATTTTTGCAGATAGTGGTACAGCAGTATCTTAGATTGATGATAGGCTAGTAACTAAGAAGTTTTGGAAGGAAGCTGAACCAAAAATTTTTTGGGTGTGACAGGATAAAATAAGGCAACATTCTATATGATAAATTTAAGGTGAAGAGATGGATGCCATACTTGACCGACTTTGGCGTTGGACGCTATCTAACACGTATTAGTATAAGCAATTCTCTGAATCGCTGCTAATATTTCACCATTATGCTGAAGCGCAGTGTTAAGGCCATGCACCTGCAATGGTATAAGCATTTCATGATAAGAGACTATTGATAGAATAAAAAAAGAGAAATGTTGGCAAGAGACAGAAAGCTTCCCTGCAAATATTTTCTTTCGCGGCATTACCATATTTTTATTCCCTGCTCTTTCTGAAAAACAGCACAAAGAAGAAGTATTATTATTGAAGAAATGTTTGTGTCACGGGGTCTAGATATATTTTAAAACAATTATTGTGTGTTCAAACGAAGGGGAAGTGGCAAAGTGTTGCAGGTGGACGGAAAATTACTGCTAAGTCATGGGTGATGCGTAAACTAAAAGCAGCGAATAGAAGAACTTTTAGTTCTGACACGCACCTTACACCACACGATCGAAAAATTTCCGCATTCCGGTGGAAATAATTACGTCCAGTCTGAAAGGGGGACATTATGGCGTTCCTTTNCTTTCTGAAAAACAGCACAAAGAAGAAGTATTATTATTGAAGAAATGTTTGTGTCACGGGGTCTAGATATATTTTTAAACAATTATCGTGTGTTCAAACGAAGGGGAAGTGGCAAAGTGTTGCAGGTGGACGGAAAATTACTGCTAAGTCATGGGTGATGCGTAAACTAAAAGCAGCGAATAGAAGAACTTTTAGTTCTGACACGCACCTTACACCACCACGATCGAAAAATTTCCGCATTCCGGTGGAAATAATTACGTCCAGTCTGAAAGGGGGACATTATGGCGTTCCTTTACCTTTAAATGGAGTTGGAGGTTTTGTCTAATGGCTTGTGAACCTCGCCATCCTTGCNTACCTTTAAATGGAGTTGGAGGTTTTGTCTAATGGCTTGTGAACCTCGCCATCCTTGCAGAAAAATTGACCACCAAACACTGACACATGAGCCTGCCGTCCAGCAGGGAACGCAGCCCGGCAGCCGGCTGTCATCGTGACGTCAAAATTCATACTGCCGGGCACGAGTGTCGCCACTAGCGCTGCCAGCAGGGTGATCACATGATTCATGACATCACTGCTCCTTGATTCGTCCTCTTCCCCAAGCGTTGGCGGAGTTCCAAGACTCATTATAACGAAGACCAGAAAAAAGTAAAAGACTGTTGNTCGTCCTCTTCCCCAAGCGTTGGCGGAGTTCCAAGACTCATTATAACGAAGACCAGAAAAAAGTAAAAGACTGTTTGTGGTTCCATGCGCAAGCATCAATTTAAATAAAAAATTTAGATTGCTATTATGCCGTAAGCCAACTGATTANTGTTTGTGGTTCCATGCGCAAGCATCAATTTAAATAAAAAATTTAGATTGCTATTATGCCGTAAGCCAACTGATTATGGAAATCACAATGTTACGACATTTCTTCCCAGGTAGAGAGGGAGTATAAAATTATGATGTATAAAATGGCCAGTCTGGGGCCGTCTCGAGGCATTTGGCTCCCGCCTGCATCGTCATGCATTTGAGATAAGTATTGTATTAAGGAACCCTTCTGGTCAAAACTAATATGGGTATTTGATGCTTCATATTTTGTGTTAAGTTTTCATGATGAAAAATATTATAGGCATGATTGTCTGTTTTAATCCATTTTCTTGTAAAGTATAAAGTATTCAGTGTGCCATAAATATATTTGGAAGAAGTTATGTGACTTTTAAATATGTAATCATCCTAAGGTTTGATTTTGCTCATGTGTGCAACTTTTATTAATGCTTTTATAATATCATGTTGGGGCACAATTTTTTTATATACCTATTTATACAACTATTTTTGGTGTAAATTAAGGCCTAAAATTGTACTAAGGAAGAAAACAGGTTTTAAAAATGAAATTATACCTACAATATATCTTAAAGTTGTATATAAAAATTTTTATACTATATAAAATGAAATTAAGAAACTTTTCTTGTTTCACTGGGTGTGTAAAAGGGTTCCTGTGGCAAAGTATCCCAGATTCTCCTATGTCTTTAACTTATTCTGGTTTTGGATGGATGAGGAGTTTTGACCTACTTAAGAAAAAAAATTTGAATTAATATTTTTCCTACTATTGGCCAACTGCTGAGTTGTTGGACTTGGAATGGCCAGGGTGTTGTCACTTTCCACATGGGGTGTTGGTCACAGTCTCTTTGCACACTCTGCTTAGTTGTTGGCAAATTTGGAGTATTTTTGGCAGTTTTGGAATATATATGTTATTTGTGCAAAACTTTGCCAAGGTTTTTACCCGCCTAGTGAAATATGTAGATTGGTGGAAGTATTGTAATGCGTTCCAGTCTGGAAAGCATATCTTTGTAGGATTTTGCTTAATACCGTTTTTAAATATGTCCACAGCTTGGATACAAACATTGTCGAAGCCAGTGTTGGTGTAGTTGTTGAAAGAGGCTGGGGTGGAGGTCGCTAACGCTGACGGGATTGACACATTACGAGTAAAAGTTCGCGCTCAGGTGCAGAAAGGGGACAATGTCTGTGATCACGCAACAGGCGCGGGTGAGTTCTGTCCAATTTTACTAGCGTTACGATATGTGCCTAGCGAGTTGATTGCTAAGATACAGGAACTTAAGTCCACGTCTTCACCATCAGTGGTAGANCGTTACGATATGTGCCTAGCGAGTTGATTGCTAAGATACAGGAACTTAAGTCCACGTCTTCACCATCAGTGGTAGAATTTAATAACGGTTTGAATTTGAATTATTGCACTTGTCAAGTGTTGTACGCAGAGCTACAATGTTTAAAGTTCCTGAGGGATTGGAATATCTTTTTAGTCAAGCTAAACAGGAAAATTGGGATGTTGACCATTTAACTAAGCTATGCCTTCAGCATGTTGCATCAGAATGAGCTATATTGAAATTACGTTTACAGTTGTTTGAAAAACGCCAATTGCCAGGGCAAACAATGCGAAAATTTGTTAAGGACATCCAAGGTCACGTGGAGTATTAGGGTTGCCATGGCCAAAGGATTATTTCACGCAGATAATTTTTTTTTAACCGGTTACCTNGTTACGATATGTGCCTAGCGAGTTGATTGCTAAGATACAGGAACTTAAGTCCACGTCTTCACCATCAGTGGTAGATTTTTTTGGTAGAATTTAATAACTGTTTGAATTTGAATTATTGCACTTGTCAAGTGTTGTACGCAGAATTACAGTGTTTAAATTTCCTGAGGAATTGGAATATCTTTTTAGTCTAGCTAAACAGGAAAATTGGGATGTTGACCATTTAACTAAGACATGCCTTCAGCATGTTGCATCAGAATGAGCTACAATGAAATTACGTTTACAGTTGTTTGAAAAACGCCAATTGCCAGGGCAAACTATGCGAAAATTTGTTAATGACATCCTAGGTCACGTGGAGTATTAGGGTTGCCATGGCCAAAGGATTATTTCACGCAGATAATTTTTTTTTAACCGGTTACCTNAGGTCACGTGGAGTATTAGGGTTGCCATGGCCAAAGGATTATTTCACGCAGATAATTTTTTTTTAACCGGTTACCTCTGTATAGTAGATACGTTACTTTTGTATCAAAACCCACCACATTAAATCAGTTATTGGTATTAGTGACGCAAGTGGAATGCATTATTTGCGAGGGGGAACTTGAAAAGGTATTTAGTACACATAAGAAAAAATTTTATAATAAGGAGAATGCAAAAGGTGACCATGCACGAAAAGCATGTAATATATGTTGAAGAAAAATGTTATTTAATGATAAAATAACAGGGCAAGCTGGGGAAAAGGTTCCCCAAGTGACAAACTACAAAACCGCCTGTAGACACACCGGCTGATACATCTTGTGCTGAGATATCATTAAAAGACGTGGAAGGTTTTTTTTGCAAGAAAAAAGGGCATATACATCAGAATTGTCCTGCACATATTAAGTCCATTGGCATAAATAATGTTGGGAGTTTCCAGATGGAAAGGAAACAGTCTTTTGTTTGTCCCAGTTGAGATTTATAATAATGTTAAAGTTTCCACATTAGTGGATTCTGGGGCTTCGTGCTCTTTAGTAAGTCAGTCATTTTGTAATACTGTAATGAAAACTTTAAGTAATGGCAGTGCCAAAATTACTGAAGGAGAATCCCTTGGATTTACTCTTGCAAATAGTGGGGTACTTCAGTCACAGCGTGTAGCCAGATTTAAGATAAAGATTGAGAATTTTTCATTGAAAATAAACTTTAGAGTATTGCCAGAATTGAGCCATGACATAATAACTGGTGTAGAGTTTTTGGGTTGGACTGGTGCATCATTAAATATTCATAAGAAGGAGTTGGTGTTTGCTTTTTGTCCACTCTTACCGTGCCGGTTGACAAGTAAATGTTTTTGTTACTATATAATGAAGGCAGGTGATTTGACTGATTCTCAGAATGAATAGCTTGAACAGTTAAAGGCAAAGTATACGGACGGACGTAGTAACCCAGTGGCTTGTACATTACACTCAGTGCCCGATTGTGTTGCATCTCAAGGATGATGAGGTAGTTTCTTCAGTGCCTTATTGTGTTTCTCCACCCAAATTGCATGTTTTTAAACAGTTAATAGGATATGAAAGACCAGGATATAATTGAGAAGTCTAATAGTAATTATTCTAGTCCAGCATTTTTACTTCCCAAGAAAACCCCAGGTCAATATCGTTGTATTTGTGATTGCCGTCACATTAATAAGAAGATAGTTGTTGATCAATATTCGATACCGACAATTGAATAGGTTTTCCAACATGTAGGTAAAGATCAGTATTTTTCTATTTTTTTATTTAAACTCCGATTTCATTAGTGCAAATTTCATTCAGCATCGCGTGAAATTTTGGCAATTGTTACTCCATGGGGGCAGTACCAATGAGAAAGATTGCCCATGGGAGTCAATTGTGACCCCCAAGCAATGTCATGTAGTTTGTTAAAGGTATTGGGTAATATCAGTATGAATTTTTATTCATGTATATTGATGTTTGTGTTTTTAGTGGTAGTTTTGAGGAACACCTACAGCAACTGGAACTTGTAACGAATGTGCTTAAAGACGCCGGGTTAACTGTCAATTCTGAACAGGTTACATGGGTGCAAAGGCATGTTAAATATTTTGGGTTTGTGTTAGCAGATGGAAAGCTATTAATGGACCCAGAGAAAATTCGACCCGTGGTGAAGTTTCCTATGCCTAAAAATTAACGGGCGTTCAACGATTTCTGGACATGGTAGGTTTTTATTCTAAATTTATTGATGATTTTGCCAACATAGCAAAATCCATAAATGCCCTTAAATGGAAAGGAGTAGAATTTGCATGGCATAATGAACCGGAATTGTCTTTTAGACAATTAAAAGAAAAAATTGTGTCACATTTAGTATTAATTTTACCTGATTTTGAAAAGCATTTTACACTGCAAGTACATGCTAGTTCAAAAGCATTAGGGGCAGTGTTATGCCAGGAAGTAGATGGAAATTTATCTCCAGTCGCATACACCAGTTGTTTACTAACACCAGTTGAACAAAAATATACAGTGTNGAAGTAGATGGAAATTTATCTCCAGTCGCATACACCAGTTGTTTACTAACACCAGTTGAACAAAAATATACAGTGTATGACAAAGAAGTGCTGGAAGCGATATAAGGAATGGAGAAATTCGCAGAGTATTTGGAATGTGGTGAATTTACCCTTCAGACCGATAAACAGGCCCCTAGTTGGATATTATACACTAGCAAACCTGCAGGACGTATTGCACGATGGTTAGTCTGTCTTACCAAGTATTAATATAATATAGAGCACATACGTGGAGTTGACAATAGTGTCGCTGATTGTTTATCACCCATGTTCGACACAGAGGAGTTTGATGCTGATAGTGAACTGCAGGTAATGGTTGTGCAAAAACAACTGCCAGAGGTTTCTGTAGCACAGGTTTACCCACAAGCGTATTTAAAGTTGCAAGAACATCCACTGATGCTAAATGAGTCAGGAGTTTTTTTGGGTTAGTCTCGTTTTATCAAAAAATTTGTGAAAAACTTGAAAAAAAACTACAAAACCTATGTCCAATTTGTTAAAGAAGGTTTAAAATTTTGTCTAGAGTGAGAAACAAGAAAATACTTTTCAAACTTTAAAATATAAGTTTATATCTTCTACAATAATACACTTTGGGAAGAAGATCCCATTGAAATACAATAGATGCCAGTACAGGAGGGATTAGAGCCATTCACGTGCAGAAAAGAGATGATAAGTTGCACCCAGTAGTCTACACTAGCAGATCACTCTCCCCAGATGAACCAGATATCCCATTACACACCATTACGTACTTTACCAGTTTCTGCTTCACATCTACCTAAAACCATTCAATGTAGACATTGATCACCATAGTTTATATTTCATAGGCAAGTTGAAGATGAATGCACATAGCATACGTAGGGAGTAAAATTTTGACAATAAGTACACCAGTGTTAAGAAACATGCCCATGTGGATAGTTAGAGCAGAAATCCATTTGATGTAGGCATTGAAAAAGATGAGAAAGCATTAGAATAACTAGTTTTCACTTTATCAGGTTTCTATATGGCTAAGGCTCAGCATNCATTGAAAAAGATGAGAAAGCATTAGAATAACTAGTTTTCACTTTATCAGGTTTCTATATGGCTAAGGCTCAGCACCTTTGAATAAGGAAGGAGAGGCCATCCAAAACATGATTCTAAATTAAGTAGAATGGTAAAGAAATCTTTTGTCTGAAAGAGGGTATTCTGTTAAAAATTAATACTTAGGCAGAAGGCACACAAAGATTCCTTGTGATTCCTGATAAGTTGGAGGAGGAGATCTTAAGCGAGTGTCACGATAACAGATTGATTGGTGGTCATATGGGAATAACTAGGACACTAGACAAAATAAGCAAAATTACGTGACAATATTATTGGATAGGAATGTACAAGCAAGTAGAAGCTTACTCTCTGTCTCATATACACTGAANACAGAGGTATGGAACCAATCAGAGTAACGCGATGCGGTCGGCAGCTAGATCGGTTACTGCTGCTACAATGGCAGGTTATCAAGATTTAAGTGAGTTTGAACGTGGTGTTATAGTCGGCGCACGAGAGATGTGACACAGCATCTCCGAGGTAGCGATAACATTTGGATGTTTGCGTACGACCGTTTCATGAGTGTACAGTGAATATCTGGAATCTGGTAAAACATCACATCTTCGACATCGCTGCGGCCGGAAAAAGATTGTGAAAGAACGGGACAAACAACGACTGACGAGAATCATTAAACGTGACAGACATGCAACTCTTTCTCAAATTGGCGCAGATTGGATTTGTGGATTGTCCTGCAGGATTCATGGTGTGAATTACCTTCTGCATACCTTCAGACATTAGTCGAGTCCATGCCACGTCGTCTTGCGNAGAACTGCAATTACCATCTCACAAATGTTAACCTAAATTCGTTGTCTTGGATAAATTAAAAAAAAGAGTTAGCAAATATTAAATTTTTCCAAGGTTTTATATATTTTCTTTTATAACCTAAGAATTAATTTAGACAGATGTCAGTCTATAAATACCTTAAGATTTGTTTAGCATTACAGTACAATGGCAAGTGGATTAGCTGACAGCATGTTGATAAAATATACAGCCTCCATTGATGCACCAACTGATTGCGAAAGGATATATAAACAAAAATTAACATTTGGCGCTACTTTCATTGGACTATTAAAATCTTGCCAAGTTACATGCATGAGGCAGAGAGCATGTAAGAACCTGTAACAATTCTCATATAAAAAAAGATAAAAATANGAGCATGTAAGAACCTGTAACAATTCTCATATAAAAAAAGATAAAAATAAAAAACCATGCAGGCCTTTTTATAACAAACAACTTTGGGTGACCCATTCAATAGAGTGGAAATTTATCTATTAGGTACTTTTCATAACCACAAGAGGAAATAGATACTGTGTTGTCTGCATAGATTATGGGACTTGATGGGCAGAGACCTGAGCTGTACTTGTCGGTAACACCAAAGAGGTGGCTTAGTTTTTTTTAGGCTTTCCTCATGGGCTAATTCTAGACTATTAAGTGGGAAATGGAGATCGGCCAACACTTTTTAGGAGTGAGCCATTCAAATTTGTCAAGCACAAGCATGAAGCTGGAGATGAACTGTTTTGCAGTAAAACAAAATGGGGGTGTACTACTCAGTTGATCTGTCCATGGCAAGGACAGTTTGCAAGTGTAGTGTTAGGAGTTACCTGAAGAGATAAATAATGCTGCCTGCTAAATCACATGATCTACTAGCTTGGAATGGATGCTAAAACTGTGTTCGCCCTGTGCTCTTGTAGAAAAGTTTTGAGTTTGGTATGGAGTCCCTGACTTTGTTTCTGGGTGGAGTGCTACTTCTCTANATGGAGTCCCTGACTTTGTTTCTGGGTGGAGTGGTACTTCTCCATTCATCTGGTATGCTCTCTCCGCGTTGCTAGACTACAGTTGGAATATTCCTCTCTGGACTGTCTTCCTCCGCCTGGTCACACAAAGCTGGCCACATAGACGATGTACTGTGAAGTCAAAGCTGCCAAGTGGAGCATAGGTAACAAGATGTTTGCACTCAACTTGGATGGATGGATGTGGGGATGCCTACATCGCTGTGCTGAAGGAAGTGTGGGACTTAACCACATTTTGGAATACCAGCCTCTGGGCAGAACTGGAGTGTGAAACTGACAACATTTTGGTATGTGTGAGAAAGCGACTTTCTAACGGTTGCAACTGTTCCTGTACTAGTCTGGACACAGGCCCCCAAGAAGCATGTACATACAACAACTTAAATTGTAGTTAATGAATGTATAATGTAGCGCCACAACCTCTCAGACATCACGACTCATCCAGTTCACCTGCTCCGTAAGTCACCAAGTTTGTTCAAATCATTCATAATTTAACTAGATAATAAAAGGGATTAAAAGTTTGTTACCATAAAGAATGTTTAAGCTGAGAAAGAAAAACGAAGACTTTTTATGAAACACTAAAAAAATTATTATTGTGGAGGGAAAAAAAATGTAGTGGTTCTTACTCAAGGATAAACTGTCTTTCCTCGGGTCGGCAGTATATCAGCACACAACTTGAGACTAGCTAAGGGATGTGCGTCAGAAATCGTGAGCCAATAAAATTTAGATTCTTAAAGCATATGTGCGCGTGAAGTGCAGGAAACGGTAAAGAATAGCGGTTTTTTTAAAGTTACATAGTAGACCCACAAAAGTTATATAAATAGCTTCTGCACACCTTACCTGTTTAATATTTAGGACGGCGTAATGATAAAATAAGCAGAACGTCAGAAATAAAATAGATAAAATACGAGGAGTTCGCCCGCTTTGTTTACGCCAGTCGCCATGATGTTTTGTCCTGTAATGCTGCAGTAACGTAAAAAAATTTCATCAGCAGTCACCTTATTAGCTGTGGATGTGTAGATGTTACCGTATGTTAGTTGCAGTTTAGATGTGGGGTGTGTGTGTTTTTTTTTTGCGCCCTTGAGTTGTGACGTCCGAATCTGACCGTGTGAAAGCTTGTGATTTAAGAATGGAGGGTGCAGGTACGAGTGTTTCTGTGCGTGACAGTCTTCTATGAGGCGGGTGTTACTTTGACATTTTAGTAGATCATGGTGTTTGGTAGAGTGAGGTAATGTGCAAGTCGTGCACGACTGTAGTTGAATTGGCAGAGGACAGTAGAATTGTACCCAATGCCCAGCTAGGTGAGTTAATTCATATACTTCCAGTATGTTCTATTGTTACTTTAAAACCCTAAAATCTTTAATTAGAATAAAATAGCAGGTTAGATTAAAACCCAACAATCCTAGATTAGATTAAAAATGTAAAATAGTGATTCAATCATCGTGAGGTTAGGTTCAGTTACGTTAGTTGGGCACATATTAAGAAATTGGGTGGATAAATGTTAAATTGAGGTGTTTTTGTATTTTTAGTGACTTTACCCCACAATTTCCCTGATCTTCATACTATCGTTTTTGTAGTTTGTAAGCATAATATGTTAATGCCATTAGTAAATACATGTTCTGTGTAATTAATAGAGTCAAAATATATCACTTATCGGGATTTTTTTCTTATTCTCGGAAAAGCCGCTATTCTTTACATTTACCCAGGAAAACATAAACAATTCAGATTGTAAATAAATGTATATTGATTATTGGAGTACACCACGGTAATAATGCAGTTTAGGGGATTTTGTGTAACCCCCCCACCCCGAAAAGTGGTATATTTCCACTCTACTAATTACGCAGAACACGAATATACTAGGGTCATAAACGTGACTAATTTCGTAACACGTGCCCACCTAAAAGAACCTAACCCCACGATGAGTGAATCACTATTTTACATTTTTTAACTAACCTAGGATTGTAATGTTTTACAGTAACCTAGGTTTTTAGGGTTTTACACTAACCTATGATTGTACGGTTTTACACTAACCTATGATTGTAGGGTTTTACACTAACCTATGATTGTAGGGTTTTAAACTAACCTAGGATTTTTTGGGTTTTACATTAACCTATGATTTTAGGGTTTTACGCTAAACTACGAATTTAGGATTTTAGGGATTTAAAGGAACCGTAAAACACCCCAAAAGAATATCAATTTACTCTCTTAGGTAAGCGGCTGGTATAATTCCTCTGTCAACTGTCAATTCAACTTTACCTCACTCGACGAAACACCTTAATCCACTAACACGCAACATACGCGAATATTACGCACTGAAGCACTCATTTATAGCAGTATAATACACACTGAACACTCTTTCATAGGCGAATATAATGCACAGAAGCACTCGTTTTTGCTTTCTCCGTTTTAANCATTTTAGTAGATCATGGTGTTTGGTAGAGTGAGATAATGTGTAAGTCATGCACGACTGTAGTTGAATTGGCAGAGGACAGTAGAATTGTACCCAATGCCCACCTAGGTGAGTTAATTCATATACTTCCAGTATGTTCTAATGATACTTTAAAACCCTAAAATCTTAAATTAGAATAAAATAGCATGTTAGATTAAAACCCAACAATCCTAGATTAGATTAAAAATGTAAAATAGTGATTCACTCATCGTGGGGTTAGGTTCAGTTACGTTAGTTGGGCACATATTAAGAAATTGGGTGGATAAATGTTAAATTGAGGTGTTTTTGTATTTTTAGTGACTTTACCCCACAATTTCCCTGATCTTCATAGCCCTCCCCACTATCGTTTTTGTAGTTTGTAAGCATAATATGTTAATGCCATTAGTAAATACATGTTCTGTGTAATTAATAGAGTCAAAATATATCACTTTTCGGGATTTTTTTCTTATTTTCGGAAAAGCCGCTACTCTTTACATCTACCCAGGAAAACATAAACAATTCAGATTGTAAATAAATGCATATTGATTATTGGAGTACACCACGGTAATAATGCAGTTTAGGGGATTTTGTGTAACCCCCCCACCCCGAAAAGTGGTATATTTCCACTCTAGTAATTACGCAGAACACGAATATACTAGGGTCATAAACGTGACTAATTTCGTAACACATGCCCACCTAAAAGAACCTAACCCCACGATGAGTGAATCACTATTTTACATTTTTAAACTAACCTAGGATTGTAATGTTTTACAGTAACCTAGATTTTTAGGGTTTTACACTAACCTATGATTGTACGGTTTTACACTAATCTATGATTGCAGGGTTTTAAACTAACCTAGGATTTTTTGGGTTTTACATTAACCTATGATTTTAGGTTTTACGCTAAACTACGAATTTAGGATTTTAGGGATTTAAAGGAACCGTAAAACACACCAAAAGAATATCAATTTACTCTCTTAGGTAAGCAGCTGGTATAATTCCTCTGTCAACTGTGAATTCAACTTTACCTCACTCGACGAAACACCTTAATCCACTAACACGCAACATACACGAATATTACGCACTGAAGCACTCATTTATAGCCTTATAATACACACTGAACACTCTTTCATAGGCGAATATAATGCACAGAAGCACTCGTTTTTGCTTTCTCCGTTTTAANTATAATACACACTGAACACTCTTTCATAGGCGAATATAATGCACAGAAGCACTCGTTTTTGCTTTCTCCGTTTTAAATCCACCGGATTGGGACGTTAGGATTCATCACTGCAAAAACACAATGGCTAGATAAGTTCAAAATTTTCCGTTAACAACGCCACATGGTGACGTAACAATACCCAGGAGACAATATGGGGGTTGGCAGGAATCATGAAGTCACCACAAATCATGGCGCCTGCAGTAAACAAAGCAGCAGATTACTGGTATTTTTAACTATTTTATTTGATACGTTCTACTTATTTTAACATGACCCCCTCCTAAATATGAACAAGGTAGGCTGTGCAGAACCCATTAATGCTACTTTTGTTGGTCTAGGACGTTTCCTTCAGAAAAGCAGCTAAACTGCATGATTACCAAAACAAAAAACTACACTATATGTGTTAAAGGAAGTTAATAATCAACATAAAATAAATATTTGTGACAAATGTAAACAATAAAAAACTCTGCAATTGTTCTGCCACGTATTATGGACCACAAAAACTACGCTCAAGAGCTGACCATCAGTATTTCATTGTCGCACTGCCGTCATCGGCACTGCAGATCTGCTCATTGTAGCTAGTGATGGGCAAAATTGAATGAAAACAATTTGAGAATTCAATTATTGTGATATAATTGAATTCTCGATTTTTGTCTGCTGAATTCGAATGAATCATTCTGTTTGTACTTTTCCTCCTCAGCAACATATGTCACTAAAAGCACATAGCTATTTACGTATATTTAAGATTTTTTGTCTGCTAAATTCGAATGAATCATTCCTTTTGGATTTTTTCTTCTCGNATGAATCATTCCTTTTGGATTTTTTCTTCTAGACAACAGATGACAGTAATAGCACATAGCTATTTACGTATATTTTTCACGTCGTTAAGAAACGAGATGCAACTGTAAGCCATCTTTGTATTAAAATTTAAACATACCTATATTTTGCCTTTCGTTTCTAAACAAAGTTGATTGCAAAAATAATATTGTGCTAATACTTGATATTACTCTGCCAAAAAATAAGCATGACAACATGTCATGTATCCCGGTTTGTTTATCCAACTTTTTTACAAAAATAAATGCAAATAAATAAAGGTTTTTGATCGTTTCATAGAAGTACGTTTAAGTTTTTGTGCTGAAAATATTGGTAAACTTAAGTGAAGCGAAATTTTACCAAACATTCAATTCGTTAAAATGAAGTATCATTCACTTCAGTAAAGTGAATGTTCGTAGTCTGTTTATTCACTTCCAAAAAGTGAATGCTTCATTCGCTTCAGTAAAGTGAATGTTCTTTGTCTGTTTATTCACTTCCAAAGAGTGAATGTTTCATTATTGACAAAATGAATGTTGACATTGCAGACACACCTACTGCAATGATTCGGTTTCACTCAAAATCAAATACAGCAATTATTTTCAGTTTTGTAACATATTTATTAAATACACATAATTTTTTATTCAACAAAATACTTTATAATATCTATATTGCAATGCAGTGAGAACAGATTCAGGTAATTATCTAGAGTAACGGCTTTTCTGTAAAAAAAACCAGGAAAGTGGTATATTTCCACTCTACTAATTACGCAAAACACGAATATATGTACTAGGAGAATTAACGTACAACTTATTTCGTAATATGTGCCCACCTAACCTAATTGAACCTAAACCCATGATGAGTGAATCACTATTTTACATTTTCAATCTAACCTAGGATTGTAGGTTTTTAAACTAACCTAGATTTGTAGGGTTTTAAACCAACCTAGGATTGTTGGGTTTTAAACTAACCTAGGTTAGTAGGGTTTTAAACTAACCTAGAATTGTACAGTTTTAAACTAACCTAGAATTGTACAGTTTTAATATAACCTAGGATTGTAGGGTGTTAATCTAACCTAGGATTGTAGGGTTTTAATCTAACATAGGATTGTAGGATTTAAATCTAATTTACAATTTTAGTATAATCTAGGGTTTTTGGGTTTTAAAGTAACAGCAAAAAACAACGGAAGTATATTAACAAACTCCCCTAGGTAGGCGGTGGGTACAATTCCACTGTCTTTGATCCATTCAACTGTCGCGCACCTTACTAAAATACGGGAGACTGTGACGTCTACAGATCACACCTAATAAGGTGATGGCACGATGCACATTTGTTCACGCAACTAAAGCATTACTTCACCAAAAATCATGGCGTCCGACGTAAACAAAGCGGACGAACTACTCGTACTTTTAACTATTTTATTTTATATGTTCTACTTATTTTAACATTACGCCCTCCTGAATATTAATAAGGTAAGCTGTGCAGAACCCATTTATGTTTCNATATGTTCTACTTATTTTAACATTACGCCCTCCTGAATATTAATAAGGTAAGCTGTGCAGAACCCATTTATGTTTCTTTTGTGGGTCTAGGGCTTTTCCTTCAGAAAACTGCTACTCTGTATAATTACACAGATTCACAACAAAAAGAACATAATGTAAATGTTTATAATGTTAGTTACCTAATTTACTATTTATGCAAAACCCATTGTTGGCAGAATGTTTATTAATTGTTTCAAACATATGATAATGTACATATATATATATATATATATATATATATATATATATATACACATTACACACACNAGGTGTATATACACATTACACACACACACACACATATATATACATTACACACACACACATATATACATTACACACACACTTACCACACAAAATTATTCGTAAATTTTTTCAATAGGTACGTATCACTGTTGCTATCGATTGGAATGAAACATTTTTCATGGAAAAGCAATAATCCTAGAATTTTTAGAATAACTTTACGTGATAAAATATAAAGTATCTCTGTAACAAATCAGCTGATGTACACTAGTAAAAAAGTCTACATAACACTCATATTCACAAGTAGCATATCTACAATTTACGTGGTATTTATGAAGAACTATAAGTATAACAGTATATTAAGTTACTGTAATCAGCCTAAGTTAATAAACATTTCAGGAATTCATGTTCAAAAATATTAGTTTATCCACGAATTGAGGTGATAGCCTGTTTCTTTGGGCACACAGTATCTGTCCTGCTTTAGAGAACACTCTTTCCGCTGGTATGGACGTGGCTGGTATGCATAAATATTTCATAGCTAAATGATGAAGTTCAGGGTACGCATTTTGTTGTGCAGACCAAAATTGAATACAGTGCTCCTTCCTGTCAAGGTAGGGCATTTTGAGGTATCGTTGCATCATTACTATGCTATTGCTGACCGGAGTTGTGGTTGATTTCATTCTCGCAACTTTACTGCCAAAATAACGCCATATGGAGTCTTGCCCCACCTCATTGGTTTCCATTCCACCGCCAGATGAAATTATTTCTTCCGTGCCTTGGTATTGTCTGCACGATTCTGCAAGCTCATCCATAACAGACTCATGTGCATGTTTTGCATTTCCATCTGAACCAAAAGCAGCTTTCTAAAACCGTGGATCAAGCAGGGTAGCTGCTGAGGATATCTTGTTACTCTCTAAGCGACTGAGGCGACTAGAAAAACCAGAAAGAAGTCAAGTATGGAGTTTTATTGNGAGGATATCTTGTTACTCTCTAAGCGACTGAGGCGACTAGAAAAACCAGAAAGAAGTCAAGTATGGAGTTTTATTGCTGTTTCATTTTGAGTATTTTTCTTGTTAATTAACACTTGAACTCCTCTTACAAGTGGTATTGCCATTGATAGAGTTGGGTATTTATCTCCAGAAAGCTCAGCTGTCATAACTTCAATGGGTTTCAGCAGAGGAATGCTTTCAATAAGTATTTCCCATTCAAAAGCATCCAGTGTCTCTGGGGCACGTGGCAAAGATGCAATTGCTGCAGAAAGGGGCTCTCTTAATGCCAAGATTCTCTCGAACATCAGTAATGTCGAGTTCCACCTCGTACAGACATCTTGTTTTAACTTTAACATTTGACTTTGGATGCTACGTAGTTTATTGGCTGCAGTGGAGCTAATCTTGAAATGAGCCACAAGTGCCCTACATTTTTTTGCTATGCAGGACAGTTGCAAATTTTCCTTTAATGCATCAGTGACGATTAAATTGAGAGTTTGTGCAACACATGACAGCTGNTACATTTTTTTGCTATGCAGGACAGTTGCAAATTTTCCTTTAATGCATCAGTGACGATTAAATTGAGAGTTTGTGTAACACATGACAGCTGAGGTTTCTTCAGTATTTCAATAGTCTTTGTAACGTTGGGAGCTACAGTTACACCACTATACGTTACTTTGCCACTGCTAGCTCAAAGGTAGAACACGAGACTCAGTAAAATGGACGCCGATTAATTAAGAAATAAGTTCAAGTTCCAGAGTAGTTGTTATATGTTTATTTAATCTTGAAGTGACACATTTCACAGCCGAAGTTCATAATATGCAGAGTACCAAAACGTTCACAGATAATTAGACATGGTCAGAACGGAGCCACAGTTGTTTACTTAATTATTATGTTTATAAAAACTGGCCCGAAGAAACTTAAATGCAGCAACCTCCCACACCGGCGGAGAAATAATATAGTAAAGTCTAGTTGCCGATGTGGGGGTTCTCGTCACGCCCGACGTGGCCTAGGCGAGCATTGTAAGACGACTGCTTCAGACGACTGCTCGATATCAACTGACCTCCAGCGCTGGAGGGCGACTGACCTGAAGCCCTGCTTGACCTGAAGTGACTGCTTGAAGGGCGACAGACACATGCGTCTTTGTGCTGCCTCTCACCCCCCTCTCCTGAGATAAGGGCCTGGCCACGCACGCTTTCAACACTTTATCGAAACTGACACGTTAACGAAACTTTGTTGTAGGAACTAATACTGTTGATGTCAACGTTCAGATAAACAATATTCTCGTACAACAAACCTTGTTGATGCATTCTGACCAAAACTAAATAATGCTGACGCTTAACAAAAACTGAAAACTACGACGTTCGAAACGAAACTGTAAACAGACGCCTGATAAACGTAAAACAGCACCCGTATGCCAGATAAACAAACTATCTCGGTAAAACAAACCACCGCTGTTTTTAATTTCAAACCCGATAAAAATATTACGAAGCTTAGCAAAGCTTAAGAAAAACGAACGAAATTGAAACACGTGTCCCGAAAATTAAGAATACTGCATCATTACACCTTTTTTTACATTAGCTGCATTATAGGTGACAATAGCAACAGTTTTAGATAATACACCCCACTCTGAAAGAATGTCACGAATACAGGCCGCGATGTTCTCACTTGTATGACTATCTCTAATTGGTATGGTTGAAAAAACAAACGAGTGCGATGTGCTCTCTGAAATGCAGTGAGCTGTAGCTGTCAAATACTATGTCACATTTTCTCCTGTTCACATGTCTGTTGTTATAGCAACATAAGATGCAGCATGCAAAGTATCAGCTACTGTTTTACGCACATTGTTGTACACATCAGGTAAGAGTTTCGTTGGCATCATCTTAATTTCAACAATAGACAAGGGCTGCAGATCTTTTGCCATCATTTTCACTAGTACCTTATCTATTTCAGACCTGTGTGCTTCTGTGATATCTTTAGAAGTGGAACTGTACAGTCTGAGTTGCATGGGTCGCTTCCCCTGTTGTCTTTCAGTATTAGTTGCAGCTACATTAGATAAATCAGTCATCTCAACTGTAGTTTGCTGCGGGAAGTTTGGCGTAACAGTGTGTGACGAACAAGATGCACTGGTAGTTGCAGTATTGTTGCCTAAACATGAATCCGTTTCACAATCGCCTTCTACTTCAGATAGTAATGTATCTGACATTAAAATAGAAGGATGTAATTTGTGTAAATGTGTTTGTAAATTCAAAGTATTACTAAAAAACTTCAAGCTCTTTTGGCATATTTGACAAATCACACAAGTTGAACCCGTGCCATCACTTCTGCAAAACAACGCCTTTCATCAATTCGCTTTAAGAATGTGCTTTTTAATTGTTAACATGCAGCAGCAAGAAAGTTCTTTCGTTTACACGGAAGAGCGAATGGAGAAAAAAACAGAATGTTTGGAATCTGAATGATTCATTCGATTTCAAACTAGACTACTTGGATGAAAATCGACTTCGAGAATAATTCGAGTTTGCCCATCACTAATTGTAGCAGGACTTTTACAGTAAATCCACGCACCCTGTATTTCAGTCAAATGTGCCATATCACTTCATATTGACTAGGAATTGTATCCAAAACCCACCAAAACGTTTGTCTGGACTTTGCATATTGTACATTTAGTACAATCAACTAACTCCAGGAAAGTGATTCGAAGCAAATATGCTCCAATATCTAGGTAATTTTGACTACTTAAACCACAAAACGTGATATGACCCAACCACTCATTTTCAACACAAGCTTTTGCAAAAGCCAAATGTAAAATGCCTATACCTCAAAAGAAAAGCAGCAATTCTACACAATCACCATAATACCAAACATCACTCACCTCTGAATCTAATTGCAAATTCGTAGGGATTATACAACGTCAACACCTGTTTATGGCTTGCCTGGTCCTCTAAATAAAAATTAATTGGTGTTGGATACACAAAAACAGGTACTTGTACAAGTCCTGGCTGCATTCCATATAAAATACTAACTTTGGTGTAAAGTAATTTGCAGTAACAAAGTCTGAAACAAAAAAACGTTACAAACAATGATAGTCAATAATGAAAATAACTTAAGAGTATTTGATACTGCCACTAATAATGCTAGTCAGTTTTATTAAAGAATCACATAATGATTGTGTGATTGATTGTTAAAAAAAATTACTCCCAACTGTGTGGAACGTCATAAAGTCTTAATATATTTTGCTGAACTAATACAACACACCACTCGCCAACTACGATTGCCTTGACTAAAACCTTGAAACTCACATCACACACTGCCGTCGTTGCAACGGCAAACATCTGCCAATTCTTCAACACGAACCCTTTTGTTTACTTCTTATATGAATACAAACTACTAACTTATGCGAACAGAAACATAAGTGTTATTGTTTTAATTTCTCTAGAAAAGTAGTAAATAGTATTTATGGTTTATAATTATTGTTTCTTATTTGTTAATATCCTGCATAGTTTATTATATGTATTTATCTTACAAAAGATTTAAAATTATAAAATTATAAATAAATTTTTCATTAAATATACCGCAAAAACTACTAGCCTTAAAACCAACGTTGGTACAGCAAGAAATTCAATAAATCTAAATTAAAATAAATCTTAAATAGTAAACAAACACAAAAGAAATATAGTTAAAAAATTTTCAATTACAAAATATTCAAAAGGTAAAAAATTGTGGACAGTAATTGTATATAATAGGGGTGTTTTTTAAAACCGGGAAAATAATACAGAGGAGACTCCACTATCCGTCAGTCTCGGGACCGTCACCGTCACACGAAAGATACTAGCGATAATAATGTATAATATATTTCAAAAAGGTAGCAATCNTCGTCAGTCTCGGGACCGTCACCGTCACACGAAAGATACTAGCGATAATAATGAATAATATATTTCAAAAAGGTAGCAATCAGTAAAAGTATGTACAGCACAGTATGTATTTCCAATTAAATATTGTAGACTTCTGTTTATTATGATGATAAAATAACAAAATTGAATACAGTACTAGCATGTGTGTATGTTCAGTAGTATAATACTAACTAAAAAAGTCTGTCATTTTCCGTTGTTGTAATACTCCATGGGCTTTTGTTACCGCCATGTTGTGTATCTTGTATAGGAGTAATATATGTGTAGCATCCGACTCTTCTTGTTGCTCGTACCATTCAATGCACTTGCAAAAGTGATTTGCAGCATCAGTGTGGCTGATTAATTTGGGGCAATCCTTGAGTTTATCATTCTTTTCTACTTTACATAAACATTCTACCTCCTGTGTTTCACTTAATGCAAGTAACATATCATTTAATATTTCAAAGCCTCCATCAAATCTGTCAATTCCCAGCCATTCTATTACTTCACCTATTGATGTGTTTTCCCCACCTGGAATCCCTTGACACAGAAGTAAAATTTCCTCATAATTTCCAGATTTGTTTATGGCATCATTCTCGTTTACAGTCTCAGGCCACAGTTTGTTCCAGCCCTTTTTTAATGTTTCTTCTGGTATATCTTGCCAGGCTTCAGCGACGTTAATAATTGCGTCTTTAATAGTGTACGATTTCCAAAACTGCTTTACATTTATTAATTAATCCCCAAAGCAAACAACATTTGAATAAAGCATTTTCGATGTCGCATCATGTTTTCAATAATACCCTGATCCATGGGCTGAATAAATGGGGTAGCGTTAGCAGGCAAAAAGTGGCACGTAATTATTCCATCATCACTTTGTAAGTCATGAGAAGGATGAATTGGTGTATTTTCCATTAATAACATGGCTTCTTCAGGCAATCCCATCGATTTTAAATGTAATCTTACATTTGGCACAAGAACACTGTGGAACCACTCATTAAATATATCCTGGCTCATCCAGGCACTTTTTGTGCATAATATTTGGCAGGTAAGATGTTAAAATTCATATTTTGGAAAGCTCGAGGCTTTTTAGATTTCCCAATAATTAGTAAAGGAATCCTATATATANAATGATTAGTAAAGGAATCCTATATATAACATTTGCATTCGCACACACCATAACAGTTATGCAGTCTTTTTGCATTTCAAAACCAGGTGCATATTTTTCCGATAAGGAGACTAAGGTTATCACGGGAAGGGCTTTCCAATTTAGGCCAGTTTCGTCACAGTTGTAAACTTGCTTTCTGACCAAATTTCTATATTTTATTTCATTCATTAGTTTTTCCCGGTATTCTACAATGACTGTACTATCAGCACTTAGTTTTTCATCCGATATGTCAAACTGCCTTATGACATGTCGACCCTTAAATTTTTCAGCCAACCTATACTAGACTTAAATGAAGGATCCCCATCAAGCTTCTTGTTATTCTCGATAAGTTTAGCCATTATTATGGGCCCAGAAACTGGTATCCCTTGACTGCGGGGTTGAATGAACAACTGATACATTACTGTACCCATTTGGTCCAGTTTTGCTGGCTTCATCATTTTTATTAGTTTGACATCTCCGTCGTTTGCATTTTTGAAATACGACTTTCGATTTGATCTGTATCTTTCTTAATATCATTGACTGTCGTCCGCCCGATTCCACATAGCGGAGTGAAACTCGTTGCGCTTTCTCCTTTACGCAATCGTTTTATAATTTCAAGTTTTTGAGAAAGTCTCAATACAACACATTTACATTTCTCAGACATTTTTAAACACACTACACTTTGACAACAAACCGAGGACAATGACTTGCTGACTAAGTGACTACCGCTACTGAACTGACTGTAGGAATGGGAGGGCGGATGAGGGTTTAGGAATTCGGGTAGGGTGGTAAGGATGACGGAATGCAAATCAAGCATACCTGCAGACATTACTTACAGCAGTTCATAATCTGGTAATAGTGATTCATACCCATATTACAACTGTCGTATAGAATATCCTGATGTTTAATCTACAGATTATATTGTGGAATTGCGAACGATTCTAGTTCTCATAGCGAAGGAAATAATGAAGTAAATGACTAATAAGAAGCCACTCGCCAAATGTGTGTAGCAGCAGAGGACCACAGCGAATTGTAGATACTGTTGACTATGGAACAAATCTGAATGTGTCAATGTGGGAAAGAGAGAGAGGAGGCCCCTAGAACCCGAGTACTTTGAACATCATGTAGGCATGATGTAACTGCATCTCCTTTGGAATTTTCAAAAATCTTCATTAGAGATGAAGTAATCGATCACATCACATTTCAGACAAATTTGTATGCAGAGCAGGAATTTATGAAGACAGGGAAAAGATACACTCCAACTTCTACAGAAATCAGAATGTTTATAGGAATAAACCTGATGAAGGGGATAAAACACCTTCCTTAGTATAGGGACTACTGGCAACTGACTATTGTCAACTGTATTTGATGGCTAATTTGTAACATTCGCATGAATGATAACAGCAGAACCCCAAAGAGAGGAGAGCCGAATTTTGATAAGTTGTACAAGATAAAACCATTCCTTGATTTTCTTGCTCATACTTTTGTAGAGAGTGGTCATCCCTCCGAGGTTGTGGCTTTTGATAAATCGCTTATATGCTTCAAGGGAAGATCGATGCTGAAACAATATATGCCCAAAGAACCGATAAAAAGATATTTGGGTATTGCCAGATGACAAAGGATATCTCAACAAGTTCAAATATACATAGACAAGGAAGAGAAAACAGTTGAAAATGCTTAAGCGCATACAACCTCGGGCGACTGCGCCACGGTTAAGAACCAAACCGAGCTAAGATGGTCCACTATTACAACTAAGGACCGGACTATCACGTCGCATCGACCAAGTGTTCCATTTGCAATGGCATCTTGTAATATACAAAAGACTGTTGAGAAATAGAGTACAATCCAACTGAACCATCCACTTGTCGTAAGTGTGATCAGTGCGGAAAACATCGAACATTCGATACCTCGATATGCAGGAGCCTGCCAATCGAATACGATGCATAATTCTAGCATCCACTCTCTTCCACAGCGGTCGCCTACTACTGCGCGCGATTCACATACTCCGTGCGCTGTGCTACATGCCAACCCGTAATACATACCAGTTGTTTACACCACACAGAATGGATTACCCTGCGGCACCATCAGTTCCAGTGTTTGTAATACACGGAACATGCCAGCCAGAACTCCCAGAGCACGAGCTTACGCCAGTAACCGGCGAGCACCCAGACAACAGACTACCAGAGTTCAATGTGTCGGGCAGAATATTGTGTGAACCCCGAAAAAACATGCATTAACTTCAAAGAGTGTATGTGAGTTTTCACCCCACATGTGTGTCTGTGGGTGAATGGAAAGTGGTCCATGTGGGAACGTTTAAGCGTAAACAGTGTCAACAAAAGTGCGCAAACCAATACGGGATCATACTGGAACCCATGCGAATAAAAAGGAAAATTGACATGATCACCAAATCTGTGCTGAGATTATATAAACAACAAACCCAGCGAATGGATCTCGTGCCACCCATGCCCGCATGGCAGGGAATGATAGGAGCCGGCCGGACACAGTTTAAAAAAACGAGACCATCAGCTCCTAAATACAGGACAAGCCTAGCTGCGTGAAATTATAAGACACCCGCCAAATTTCAGACAATCCCAAACTTCTTTGGACAGACAGCTGAGCATGCACGGGCAAATAGTACACTACCCGATTACAAAGGTTCNCGTGAAATTATAAGACACCCGCCAAATTTCAGACAATCCCAAACTTCTTTGGACAGACAGCTGAGCATGCACGGGCAAATAGTACACTACCCGATTACAAAGGTTCTGGGTTTACGAGGAAGAGTGGGCGAGTGTAATCGGGAACCAACTACTCGAGGTAGTGANGAATGATAGGAGCCGGCCGGACACAGTTTAAAAAAACGAGACCATCAGCTCCTAAATACAGGACAAGCCTAGCTGTGTGAAATTATAAGACACCCGCCAAATTTCAGACAATCCCAAACTTCTTTGGACAGACAGCTGAGCATGCACGGGCAAATAGTACACAACCCGATTACAAAGGTTCTGGGTTTACGAGGAAGAGTGGGCGAGTGTAATCGGGAACCAACTACTCGAGGTAGTGANACCCGATTACAAAGGTTCTGGGTTTACGAGGAAGAGTGGGCGAGTGTAATCGGGAACCAACTACTCGAGGTAGTGAAAGTATTGCGGGGGCCTGCCACAGGATACAACATGTCCTGGAGACAATTCGTATGCAAATTTACGACCAGATATGCGAAATAACCAGTTTAAAACAACAGGTCGCCCTGTTTACCGAGGAACAAGGTGTCACCGAAGACCTGGACATATTCGTAAGCCGAAGGTTAAGTCTAGCCGACAGACATTATCCACATCTCTCAGTGGAAGACGTGTTCTATACGATCGTGGAAACGGTGAGACACAGATACCAAGTGGCCTTACGGACCATGGTGTTCAATGGAACACAACACTTCCTCAGAACAGCCGTGAGTGTAGCATGATAAATGGAAAAGTGCAGGGCAGCAAATTTTAATGCGCGCAGTAAAGGCAGGTAACAAACAGATCCACCATTACTTACGCCAGGTTAGCTCTGTCAGTGAGCAGCTGATCAGAATACCCATACCCTTGGGTGACTGGAATATCGTCACCTTCATTGATATGTCCGCGTAGTATAACACCGTGCAGGCGGAGTTAATAGGCCAACAGCTAATCACCATGGACAAACAAATTGAACAATTGGCCACATTGAATGGAACCAGCGAATGTTTGGGTAAAGTCCAAGTGGAAATACATATTCGTAACTGTTCGATAGACTTATCCCCCCTCATTTCCAACGAGAAACTAGAGGACTGGATTCTAGAGGTGCCGTGATTTTGACACACAACCCCATTATTGAAATCGCCATGAACCATATCCCCTTTGCTTTGACCGAACGGCGAACATTGCACAACCTAGGGTATCGCAGAGAAAACAGCGAACAATCTGTCCAATTAGACATGTTCGACCACACTGTGCCAGCGGAACATAGGGACGCGATTCAGCGAGTCCTGATCGAACGACGGGATGTATTTGAAATGGCAGACCCCCTTAAAAGAACGAGCATGGCAGAACACGCGATACCACTCACTGAAGTTGAACCCTTATGGGCCGCCCCTCCTTATCACCTGAGGTTCATTAATCAACAAATCGAGGAAATGATTAGGGATGGGGTAATAGGACCCTTGGAAAGCAATGACAACTCAGCTATCACTATGGACTGCAATAAAGATGGGAGCTAGAGGTTTTTGTTTGTGAACTTCCGCCCGCTAAACCAAGTGACCGAACNACTATGGACTGCAATAAAGATGGGAGCTAGAGGTTTTTGTTTGTGAACTTCCGCCCGCTAAACCAAGTGACCGAACGTGCGTCCCACCCTTAATCACTGTGAACTCTGCACTAAAGATGTTAGGGGACGCCAAGATTTTATCTTCCCCTGACCTGAGAAGCGGCTATTGGCAAGTAACGTCACAAGACTGCATTCACATCCCCGATGGCTGCTGTTTTCAATTTTGTGCCATGCCCTTTGGGCTGAAATGCACCCCGTCTACCTTCCAACGCATGATAGTCCAAGTCCTGGATGGGCATATACGGTAGTGTACGATCGCATACCTAGACGATGTTGTGTTCTGGTCAAAGGAGTATTGCAGAATGATTTCTTCGCTCACTACGGTTACCCAAAGATAATAATCTCCGACATAGGACCACAGTTTAGGGGAAAGCGATGGCCGGAACTCTGCATCAAGTGGCAGGCCGTTCACCAAACAACAGAGGTGTACCAAGACGTAGTCGAAGTCACTCAGGCCTGGTTCAGTGTAGTATTCCCCGGCGCCATAACCCAGTGGAGAGTTAGTGAAGTGAGTTGATCGGTTGACAGACCAGGGGGCCCTGGGTGCCTCCATCAGTTTGCAGATGATGTTGTCACACACTTGATATTACATTACTTACACCTTATGATGAGACTGTAGGCCTTCTCGTACGCATGAAATATATTAGGAAAATTGCGGGAGGTACTAGAAAGGGTCTAGTGTCCCATGTGTCCCAGATGACAATTTATCAACACACATTGAACTGTGTATAGCTGTTTACTCACTGTGATTGATTACATGTAAATAATGAAAGAAAACGGACCCAGCACTTATGGCCTGCCGGTGACCTAAGTTGGAAATGACTGTGGGGTTATGTGGATATGCGGGAGCATTAAGTTCTCTGGCGAGAGTGCAGGTAGTTCTGTCCTCAGTGCAGAAAAGAAAGAAATCAAATGTTCCAGTTAATTAAGTTACTATTGCAATATAGTAATATCAGCCGAAATGATTGTACCGAGGGGGCTCGCGGGGCAGACGACCACACTGCAAGTCTGGCTTGAGTGCTGAGATGAACTGGCGAGTGTTGTCGGTTTTCCTCATAAGTTTTCCTCAGAATGGTAAAACAGAGCATAAGCACTATGTAAAATTAATTGCAATGGTGAAGAATTATGTAAATTAAATTAAACACACTGGTGACATCCCTGTTGATTAACAAAGGTCCGGTAAGGTTGATGTGGTGAAGTTGTCAGGGAGTATCACAGCACTAAATTACTGTTACTATGATGGAGGGCTTTATAACGAATCACTCATTATAAAAACATATAATTGCTCTTTTATAAATAAACATTAAATCCACTATTACACTTTCTCGTGAAAATTGTCTGTATTTCATTAGCTATGATGTGTTTGTATTTCACTTGCTACAATGTTACAAGGTGGCTAATCCTGAAAAAATTGTCGAGTTCACCTGGGCAACGGGTATGGGTTGCCATGCTCGATTGCGTTTAAAACAATAAAATACACCACTGCCTATAACTGTGAAAGAGATTATGTTTGATGTGTTTCGAAAAATACTCCTCACTATTGCGACATTTTGGTACACTTAGCACTTCAGCTTCAGCCTACAGCCAGTTTACGTCACCCGGTGGTACATTATGTCGTATGTCGCGGTGCGAGATGCTTCGGCGTAGCAACCATTGGCCCATGCGCCCAACGGCTGTGGCTTTGGTGTAAACACAGTTTTGGATCGCGTACAAGTTTATTAAAAGAGTTACCTCTTGTTATAAATAGTACGGTGGTCACTTGATACACATAATACCTGTTGGCAAGAAGNGGTCAGCCACGTCCCAGAGAAACTGTCAACCTGAGAAACCGACAGAATAAAGCCACAGGCCACTAGTCCACCGAATAACTATAAGGACATGGTCTGGCACGATCTGGAGAATATGCATACCCACAACTGACTACGAACTTAGGACCCTCAAAAATGGAAACACGAGAAGTACACCACCAGCAGAGGTTCGAATGGGCCAGGACACGACAGTGACAGTAGGTCTAACAGTGGCTGCTAAAAACCACACGACCCCCGAAAGAGCTGCAAATTGCAAAATGTGTCTACATGCAACAACACCAGCAGTTGGCTGTCCACATCAATTTCTGCGCAGGGTTCGCCACCCCTCCCCGTTCTAGTGGACCACACACAGTGGTACTCAGGGTGGGGAAGACCAACTACATCATTCAGATGGTTGCGCGAAGACAACTTAAATTCCATTGTCATGACCTACGGATTGTGCAGGCAGCGCCGACACAGGTCGTTGCGGCGTCTCAAGGTAACACCAGTCCTGGCCGATACATGATGGCAATCACCGGCATAGGCACATGCAGTTTACCAGGTCCACCAACATCGACACCCTCAGGGGCATCTGGTTCATCAGATGCCATGGCAGTGCCACGATTTGTGGGGATGTACGACTGCACGGAGAGTGTCAGGAATGACGACCGACCACCAGGTGCCGCGGCACCCTGCGCCATAACAATGGAGGCCCACCGGATTGCACCCTCACCCTTAGGTGCCCTGTTCCAGACTGCCAGGTCACGTGACTCATTAGGGGCCAGGTCCAGTTCTGGGTCGAGCCTCTCCTCGACGGGATGGCCATACTGCCCTCAACAACATCGACACTGGCCACAGAGGTACAGCAGCAACAGCAGTAGTAGCTGCAGCATCTAGTTGGTGGCAGAGCCTCCTACCTGCTGAGCACGTGTGGAACCAACCGACTGTCTCTTCCGAACCAGTAATATCTCACCTGCCAAGGTTAAGTTGAACCGACACAAGTTGGCATGCAACACTGCAGCAGGGCGATCCAGATCTGTACATATCATCTCGGAGAGATGGCTGCAACCGCAGACTAGGCACCACTTAATCACATGCTTCACCACATAGCCTTTAGCCGCCCTGCCCTCCGTGACAGTGGCCTCCTGGAGGGGAGGGCATTTGATGTGGACCACTCCTCCATGGTCTATCATGGCTACTGTCATCACGTCATCGGCCCACAGTCGCTGCATCAGTACAGCCCACAGAACATTCACGTCGTGCATCCTGTTTTGTGTCTCTGCATCGTTCACTTGGGAATGGGTCATGACCTGATACCGACTGATCTTACAGAGTACCTGGGATGTCCCTAGACTAGTAATTAGGATACAAATCAAGTGTTTGAATGTGTAGTAAAGNTGATCTTACAGAGTACCTGGGATGTCCCTAGACTAGTAATTAGGATACAAATCAAGTGTTTGAATGTGTAGTAAATAGCACTAGAATTCATCGTCCACTGGAAAATGTTCGTGAAATTCAGCCCTAAGGGATTAGGAAGTAATCGCAGAATAAATGCATGCCACGTGCATATTTTATGAGGTTCAGAGTAGCAAGGTTACGGTATTTGAAATTTTCTTTTTAATTTTCCAAATGAAATTGTGTGTCTAATCGAGCCAATTAGTGATGTGGGAAATAATTAATCTTTCTTTCAACCTGACCATTCCAGTCACAGAGTGCCCAAAAATTAACAGACCTAAATTTCCCAAATGCTCTTCAAGGCACCGCATAATCATGGTTTGTATTTAAATTAGCGCTTAATCAAAAACTATTAACTCTCTACAGTATTAAGAAAACTCACTTAGAATGTTTCGGTGTTATATGTTTATATGTTTCAAATTCATTTTTAATGAGGTCTGTTAATAAATTACCTCGCAGAGTGGAACGACCTCTCGGCAAGGTCACCGTTCGCCCGCGCCATCTCCAGCAGTCTGATTTCATGGGTTTTAGGTTCTGCACCTGCGTTGTGTCGTGGGGGACTTGTATGCTTTGTTTCTGAACACTTAAAAAGCAATATATTAATGTAATTTCCTGGAACATTCATTGAGTTTACCAACAGTCTTCCCTGCGTTCGCAGTACCCCTCCATCAGCTCAATTTAACGATCCCGGAGGTATAATTACTATTGTAAGATTTTGCTTCATTCTTGGTATTTTTGTACAGTAATGGCCACTGGTAGACCTCCTGAGTCAGGTCAACCTTAATTTGCATTGTATACACGTAACTGTGTACACTGTTTCGCAATATAATTTACTTGAGTTAACCAAAACATGTCAGTTCTCATTTATTGTTGTATTTCGGACCCTGGCTCTATCCAGGAAGTCATCGATGTCTGAAGTAGGCATTCTTCATGTATAAGTTAAAAGGGTAATATTAAGGCATGCTGGAGAGCATCATTACCCCGGCTATTTATTCAGTTTCCCTGCAAATTCGTATCGTGTCTGTCAGGGGTACAGTCACGTGGTCGTTCGACCCACGATCCTGAGAACTGTGACTTTGTGCTCACCCGGGAGCACGCGTCCATTTTATTTGATGCCGCCGGTCTGTTCGAGTACTGAGACGAACGGGCTAAGTGGCCTCGGTTTCCGTGACGAGTTGCAAGAACGGAAGTTCCTAGCGAGTATTAAAACATATCATAAGCACTCTGTGATATAATTGTAATGGAGAAAAATATACAAATTAAATTAACCATATTGGTAACACCCCCGTTTATTAACATTTGTATGTTATGCTTGAAGTTGTGAAGATGATGGAGATACCTTTATAGACAATCTCCCTTTTAGAAAACATTATTACTCTTATATAAATTATCATTATTACAGTATTACGTTTTCTCCTAAAAAGTGTTTGAATTTCACTACCTGTGCCATATTTGTATTTCAGTAGCTACAGAGTGGCCAAGTGGCTGCCTGCTAAAGGGATAGACGAGTACACCTGGGTAAATGGGAGTGAAATGCCATGCTTGATTTCTATTAATACAATAAAACACAACTCTAACTGCTGCTGTGAATGCGGTGATAGTGTTTAATGTGTTTGTAAAAATGCTGCACACTACTAGGTGACACTTTGGGGGTACTTATCACTTCAGCTTCAGCCTTTAAGCCACTTTGATGCCACTTGGTGGTGCATCATATTGTATTCCGCTACGTGAGCTGATACGATGCAATGGCCAATTTCCAGTGAGCCCAACGACTGTGGCTATACGGTAAACACAGTTTCGGATCGCCTACTTATTTATTAAAAATTGTTACCTCTTGTAATAAATGAGTAGGGCTCTCTCTTGAGTTTCGTAATTCTTGTTTTCAAGAAAGGTGCAAGTTCNGCATCATATTGTATTCCGCTACGTGAGCTGATACGATGCAATGGCCAATTTCCAGTGAGCCCAACGACTGTGGCTTTACGGTAAACACAGTTTCGGATCGCCTACTTATTTATTAAAAGTGTTACCTCTTGTAATAAATGAGTAGGGCTCTCTCTTGAGTTTCGTAATTCTTGTTTTCAAGAAAGGTGCAAGTTCTGATTTTGTCAACCTGGACTACATACTTTTCGCCTAATGTAGTTGGTGAGGCCCGGTGTAGCTGGTGTAGTTGTTGTGACTGCGGTAGTCAGAGTAGGCAAAAGGAAATCGTTGACGCTCTGGTTCACGTCAAGATGTGAACGAATTCATTCTCAAACAAACTATCAGTTATCCTCTATCCCTTCAGTACCACCAGTTCTACCCATTCCCTTAATTTCTTTGTGAGGAAGTGGGTATAATTAAATACGCCCATCTTCATTTCGAAATTGTTAACAGTTTCAATGTAGAAGTGATAAAATAATACACCAACTCAACAGTTTGTCTTATGTTGACAAGTTTTTTTTTACAAACAAGTTTTGAGCAAATAAAAGGCATTAGCTGCATAACTGTGATGAAAAATTAAACTTACAGTATAGGACATGTATAGAGGACATCACTCTTGCCCTTAGCTGAATGGAACTTTCAATGTGCATTCATGCCACTACCGCAAATTCAGGCGGTGTCAATTCAACGCCACAACCGTAAAGAGTTTTTCTGGGGCACACTGCCAGGCAAGGTCCCTAGGCTCGTAAACTAGAACACATATTAAATTTGTTAAAATGAACATGTTACTTGAGAAGCAACACCGAAATTAGGTGAACATTTTTTAATTCACAGTGATGTGGTCGAGGTTACCCAGGGCTTGTTGAGGTTTAGATTGCCAGGCGCCATAACCCAGTGGAGAGTTAGTGATGTGGGTTGTTCGGTCAGCAGTCCAGTGGGTTCTGGATGTCCTTCATCATTTTGCCGATTATGTCACGTACTTACTGTTACAATATTTGCACCTTATGACAAGACTGTCGGCCGTCTCATACACCTGAAATATACTAGAAATTGCGGGTGGTACTACAAAGGGTGTAGTGCCCTGTGTCCCGGAGGACAAGAATAAACGCACATTGAACTTTGTAAAGTTGTTTATTCACTGTTCTTGATTAAATGTGTATAGTGAAATAGAACAGACCCAGCACTTACGGCCTGCAGGTTATCCTGGCCTAAAAGTAAGTGTTGTATTATGCGAAAACGCAGTAGTGTTAAACTATCCGGTGAGAGTGAGGTTGGCTCTCCCCCTCGGTACTGTAAAGAAAACTAACAATTGTTTCGGTTAATTCATTAACTATTGCAGTGAAATAACTACAGCCTAACTGATGGTACCGAGGGTGATCGCGGAACGAGTGACCAATGTCGCCGTTGTGTTTCGAGTGCTGAGACGAACTGAACGGGTCAAGTTGGCTTCCATCACGAGTGACGATAACTGATGTCAAATGCAGTTTGAAAAAACATGATACGAACATTATTTAATATAATTGAGATGGTGAAAATTTGTATAAATTAAATGAAACAAATTGGTGACACCCGCGTTAATTAACATAATCCTGTTAAGGTTGATGTTGTGAAATTGACGGGGAGTGTCACCGCATTAAATTACATGTTACAAGAATGGGGGCTATTATAGAAAATATCCTTTTTTGAAAATTTAATTGCTAATTTATAATTAAAAATAATACATTATTATGTTTCTCATGAAAAGTGATTGTATTTCACTTCCTGTGATGTGTTTGAATATCACTGGTTACAGTGAACGTCTCTTGAAAGGATGGACGAGTCCACCTGGGCAAAGGGGCGTGGGTTGCCATGCTCGATTACTTTGACTGCAGGTGTGAATGATATGAAGCTGCTTGATGTGTTTGCAAAAATGCTGCACACTATGGGGTACACACAGGGGCACATATCACTTCAGCTGCGGCCTACATTCCAGTTTGATGCCGCTTGGTGGTGCATCACATCGTATGTCACTGCGCAAGTTGTTACGACTTAGCGACCGATTGCCAGTGCGCCCTACGGCTGTGGCTTTGGTGTAAACACTGATTCGGATCGTATAATTATTTATTAAAAGTGTTAACTCTTGTAATAATAGTGTAGGGGGGTCTCTTGAGTTATGTAATCCTTACGGCAAGAAGGTGCAAGTTTTGTTCTTGCTGACCTGCACTACACACTTTTGGCCTGATGTAGTTGGTGCGTCCAGGTGTAGCTGGTTTTGTTGATGTTACTGTGGCGGTCAGAGTGGTCACAACGACCTCGTGGTCACGTGGTTTATGTCAACAATACTCATGCTTTTTTGTGACATTCAGCTTTTTGTAAAGGAACATTTGGAAAATAAGAATATATTTACTTTAGTGTAGACAGACTTTTTCACTAAGGGCGACTGTTTAGTGTGGAAGACAATTAAATACCATTGTACCAGTTAATTGTGTTTTAGTATCGTAAGGTCAGTGAGGACCAACATCCAAGGATAGGGAACACGGCAATTTTAGCAGGGGCTGCAATGGGTTATAGGTTTTCTTTAAAAGGTACCTCTTATTTACGTTAAATCGGAATATTACAACACATCTATGCTTTATCCAAATTTATTCTTGTTCCATTGTAAAACAAAAATAAAGATATCCCAGTTTTAAAAATAAAGAAAAAACATTAAATTCCATTAACTATAATTTGTATTATACTTGCTAGCGTATGCACATATTCATTCTAGATAAACACAATTGCTATGTTAAATCAGAATAGTATGACAAACATCATTGCATTATACAAATTTCATCTTCTTTTAATTGATACACAAAAATCATTATATTTTTAGAAATATAAATCACGAAATTGGGTTAATTTAACTCGTATGACATTTGTGCATGTATGCTTATGGGAGAAACTGGATTGTTTTTGTGGGTAATATTACCACTAGCACCATTAGTTCGCAAGTCGTAAAAAAATTAGTATATTCTCTGCTAGTATTTGACCTTTATGGATCAGTTTTTCCTTTAAACCAAAATTCGTTTGTGAGTCGTTGTGGAGTGATGAGTGGCTTGTGGATTACTGTGGATAGTGTGCAGGGATTAGGTGGGGATAATGTGGTCGAATTGGTTTTTGTGATTCATAAATATTAATGGCAGGTAAGCAATGGATGTCAATGAACAAACTTTGCACAAGAGGAAATTATCAGTTGGGCAAGTTAATAATAATAGTCGTCTGGCAAAAACTAATCGTTTCGGGATTGAAGGTTCTTCGATTAAGACATGGTATCCGTCTCGATATATCGGTTGATGAAATACTAGAAGGTCTGGAATGCGATTACAAGGTTATTTCGATTGTAATGTTAACCAAAAATGTTATTAATGGATCTTTATCGGAATGGGTCCCTATCCGACTCTTTAGCCTGACCTTTGAAGGGCAGCACTTAACATCTGAAGTCTTCATATTCACAGATATGTTCAAAGTCAATCCTCATGTGCATCTGTGTTGCAGTGTTTCGGTGTTTCCGCTACGGAAACATTGCTGTGCTAAAAGTATTTTCTGCCTGGCTTGTTCCCAACCTCATGATGTAGCAGATTGTCCTACGGCAGATTCACTTGTATGTGCACTGTTCTGGTCAGCACCTAGCTCAGGACAATGCAAAATGTCCAGTTTTGGAGCTGAAGCGCGAGGTCAAACGTGTTATGGCATATTAAAACCTTTCTTATGCTGATGCCAAAACTAAGGTCCAACCTTATTTTCGGGTCTTTCCAGTGCCACAACCACGGTCTTCGTATCCAATTATATCCCCACCCACTACACTTTCTCAATTTCCACCTCTGCCCACACCACTAGTTCTTCCTCGCTCGTCGTTGCCTCTGGCTTTTCCAACTACATATTCCCTAGCTACACAGGGCTCCAACCGACACTCCCTAATAGTCACAGTGCGGTCTGATGGATATGACATTTGCTACAAGGCAATTCCAGTGACTATTAACACTGTTACTTCTTCGTTTAATATTAGTGACTATTATGCTCAATTAAACCGGATGCTGTCGACAATATTTTTCTCCCCATTCCTACACCACTACCAGGCGACGTTCCGCCCGCTGTGCTGTGTGAGGTCCCTAGACTTAATAAAGAAATTGAATTCCTTGATCGACAGAATTGAGCATATGTTCAAAATAGCAAAAAAACGACACGCCTTATAATTTTGACCAGGATAGTCTTGTTCAACCATTTATTCGGATTCTTCAATAAGGGGATGTGTCTTTTTGAGGCGAGTGTGTCTGATCTTCTATTCCTATTTCTTGCCACTCTTGTTTCATCCACGTTTTTACGCAGTTAAGTGGAACACTAGATCTCTCCTGCGTAAATTATTTCCCCTCCTTCATTATTTGGATGCTCATACTGCAGTGGTACTTCTCTGCACTGAAACTCGGATGTTACGCACCCAGCCTCTTTATATAAGAGTATTTCGGTTTTTCGTCTCCCCTAAGGATGACAGAGGGTCGTCTATATATATACGGAATACACACGCTTGTGCGACTTTCAACATTACTAATCCTGACCGTTTCACATTTTTTATGAGGTGGCGATTCGGTCGTCTCTATGCAGCTTCCATATCACTATCGTCTCGGTATATGCACATCCTAAATTTCGGTGTTCAGAGCACGATTGGGCCACTTTCTTTTCCTAATTTCCACAACCTGTACTTGTGGGTGTGTGTCTCTGGTCGCCATTTGGCGGGATTTTTACTTACATTGTCTTTTACTCTACTAAAAGGTATGCAACCTACAACTCTCGTGCCTCCTTATTCTCAATCACCAACAGTTGAAATAACTTTTGTTTCCACCAGCCTTTCCGGCAGCTTAACCTGGTCGGTACATAATGATACCTGGAGTAGTGATACCTTTCCGATTATCCTTACTTCTTCGCTAACTCATCTGTCTCCTTCCCCTATGATTCGTCGATACCGATTGTTATATAATCAGGCTGAGTGGTGCAAATTTTCTTCCTTAATGNGTCTCCTTCCCCTATGATTCGTCGATACCGATTGTTATATAATCAGGCTGAGTGGTGCAAATTTTCTTCCTTAATGTCGGAACCAACTAAAAATTTCCCTCCTGTCACAGATTTTAACATTAATGTGGTTTATGAAGCCTTCTATGCCTTCTTTTGAATTCTGCTAAACGTTCTATGCCTTTTCGCCCTTTTCGTTTTGGTGGTCGGAACATGGTTGCCCTTGGTGGGATCGACAATATGACCAAGTTAAACATCGTCATTTTTATTCTCTTCACCAATATAAATGTCAGGCTACATTGTCCAATTATCTACATTTTAAGCAATGCAGAGCACAGGCGAGGAAGTTGTGGTCTGAACATAAAAATGGTATCTGGAATACTTTTTGTGCTTCACTTTCTCGTACTACTTCCTATCGTATATTATAGGGCAAATTTAAAGCCTTCTGTGCTAGTAAAGAGGGACAGCGGTCGCAGCATAGCCCCCCTCACTTGTACCTGCTTTTGTAGATCGCATTGCCCCTGATACCGTCACAAAGGATATTAACTTTTGTGCTGCTTTATTTGTTTCTAATGTTGCTTCGCGTGACCATCAGGTATCTTTACCGGGCATTTACAGTAGAAGAATTAACCCATTGTCTGTCCACTACACGTAATACCACCCCTGGTTTGGATTACATCTCTTACTGCATCTTTAAGTCCCTCCCTCGCACTATTCTAGTGTGGTTAGCTCAATTCTATGAGCAGATGTTCTGCTATGGTTGTATCCCTAATGTGTAGAGGTATTTTCAATTAGTCCCGATTTTGAAACCAGGTAAATCTCCTCTATCAGCAGAGTCTTATCGTACATTTGCACTGCGTTCTTGTTTGGCGAAACTTTTTGAGAGAATGGTCAAACCTAAACTTAATTGGTGGTTAGAATGTTATTGTTTACTTCGTCCAGAACAACTTGGTTTTCGTTCTGATATTTGTACCCTGGATGCCGTTGTTTTGTTTTCCCATATTCGAGAGCCTTACACTCACCACAATGCATTAGGTACTGTGTTTTTAGACTTGGCCTCGGTTTTTTATAATGTCTAACTTAAACTCCTTTCTATAAAATGTCTAAATTGGGTTTACCATATATCCTCATACGATGAATACACTCTTTGTTTAGCATCCGTGGTTATATGCCTAGAGTTTCTAATGGAGCAGATTTTGTTCTTCAGGTGTCCAATGGTTTGATTCAAGGAAGTACTCTTAGTCCCTTGCTGTTTATCTTGTATACTCAAGACATCAAATTTCACCTGGGTTCCCATATCCATTCTATTCAGTATGCTGTTGTCTTTGTGCTTCTGGTTGAATGTATTTCCTATGGCAAAGTTTCTACTTCCTTGACTATGGCTCTTGATTCTTTATCACTTTGGTTGGATGACCATGGTTATAAACTTTCTGTGGATAAGAGTCACACACTGTATTTTATGCGTAATGGTCCCCATCGCCGCTACTTGCTCCATTAATGAGAGGTGCTCTTCTTCCCTGTATGGCAAAGGTACGGTATTTGGGTATATTTTTAGAGGTTTGTGGTGGATGGACTAACCATGTTGAATACACTATTACTAAATGTCGCAACAGNTATATATTATTTGGGTATATTTTTAGAGGTTTGTGGTGGATGGACTAACCATGTTGAATACACTATTACTAAATGTCGCAACAGAATTAACATTTTAGAAGATCTTGCCCATTACTGATGGGGATCCAGTTTTTTTGCTCTTCGGTCTTATCATGTCTCTACTGTCAGGTCTTTTTTAGATTATGGTATTCCGATTGCTGGGCAGCTGCCACACTTTTTGGTAAACACATTGGTGATTATACAGAACGTTTGCCTCACACTTATTCTTGGTGCTTTCTCTTCTACTATCATTATGGTCTTAAGTATGGAATCTTTCCTTATGTCCTTGTCAGACCATTATAGGCTTTTGCAAGATAAACATTTGACATGGACCACTCCTGCATGGTCTGGCACAGCCACTGTCATCACATCATCGGCCCACAGACGCTGCACCAGTGCGGCCCGCGGAACATGCAAGGCGTGCGTCCAAATGCATCTCGGCATCGTTCACTTGGGAACAGGTCATGACCCGATACTGAGTGATCCAACTGAGTGCCTGTGGTGTCCCTAGAGAGATCTGTACAGGAGCTTGAGCAATAGACACAACAGCACTTTGATTTAATACACTTTCATGAAGAGCAAGTGTCTTCCAGAATATAATATCTCGTACATCAATTTGGTTAATGTGATGGACCAGGATTATTGTGAGCTTACCCTTAGAAACACATTTCCAAAGTACTGCTACTAGGGAAAGCAGTCATACCTTGAATAGCATATCCGCACATCGAAGACAATAAAATTTAACTTTCTTGAGCTTGAGAAACTTGCTTACATAGAACCAGATCATATTTAGCAACATCAGTAGTAAATCCTCCTATGTTCCGAAAAACAGATCTTGAATAATATCTCCTCCTATAATGACGTGCTCGTCCCATACTGTTTCGGGACGGTGGAAAACTAATTCGTTCCACAAGCACGTCGTCTCCAAGCCACTATTCCTTTCATACTGAATGTTCTGCGGAAACGCTCAGTAAGACTAGGTGTTGCCACAACGGGATTGCCCATATAACCAATATTAAATTATCACCGGATGAATATCCGACTGCACTGATAAGCACATCCTTTCTTGCAAATACGACCGAGTTGAAATCTGTTTTCGGTCGTGTTAATGGGTTCTGGAGTGGTAATGAATTACTTATTTAAAAGAAATTAATAATAAATAATAATTTCAAATAACTTTATTCAAGTAGCATAAACAAATTGTACATGGCCAAGAACTCGAATGTCACCACAACTACCAACTAATTTACGAAACAACCATATTTCATCTCCCAACACTAGCTTCATCTTTCTTTGTGAGTACATTAGAGGAGCTTGAGCAATAGACACATCAGAACTTTGATTTAATACACTTTCATGAAGAGCAAAAGTCTTCCAGCATACTGTGGGCTGGGAGACGATGTGCTTGTGGAGCGAATTAGTTTCCCACCATTACGAATCAGTATGGGACGAGCACATCATTATAGGAGGATATATTATTCAAGAGCTGTTTTTCGGAACATAGGAGAATTTAGTACTTATGTTGCTAAAGATGATCAGGTTCTATTTAAGCAAGTTTCTCAAGCTCAAGAAAGTTAATTTTTATTTTCTTTGATATACAGATACGCTATTCAAGGTATGACTGCTAACCCTGGTAGCGGTATTTGGGAAATGTGTTTCTACAGGAAAGCTCACAATAATCCTGGTCCATCTGTTAATTATATTAACAAGGCGTATTAAATAGCATTAGAATTTATCGCCCTTAGAGGATTGTGAAGTATTCGCAGAATAAATGCATGCCATGTGCATACATTATGAGGTGTAGAGTATTAAGGAGTGTTTTATATAATTTTCCGAGTGAAATTGTTTCTAATCAAGTTAATTAGTGATGTGGGAAATAATTATGCTTTCTTTCAACCTGACCGTTCTGGTCATAGTGTGTCCTAAAACTTAACAGACGTAAATTTCTCACGTGCTCTGAAAGGCATCACATAACCATGCTTTGTATTTAAATGAGTGCTTAAGAAAGAACTCTGAACTCTCCTCTAGCTAAGAGATGTCCATACTGAACAATGCAGGGCCCTACTGTCTGTATGTTTATGTAATAAGGTCATATGAGACCTCACGGGATTGCGCGAGCTTTCGGCGAGGCCACAGTTCACCCGCGCTACCCCCCGACAGTCTGATTATGGTTCTTATGTGCTGCACATTCGTCGCGCTGCGGGAGACTCTCATACTTTTATCTGAACACTTAACTGCAATAGGTTAATGCAATTTATTGGATCTTCCCCGCTTTAGCAGCAACCCTCCGTCATCTCAATATACCGACCCTGGAGCTATTGTTATTATTGTAAGTTTTCACGCCATTCTTAGCCTTTTTGTACAGTAATGGCGGCTGGTAGGCCTTGTGTGTCATATCTGCTTTAATTTGCATCGTGTACATGTAACTGTACACTATTTGGCACTAGAATTTATTTGAGTTAACCTAAACTTGTGAGATCTCATTTAGTGTTGTATTTCGGGCCCTGGCCCTATCCATGAAGTCATCTACGCCTCAAGGAGGCATCCTTAATTTTATAAGGTAAAAGGGTATTACTAAGGCATGCTGACGAGACTGAATAGCCCAGTTTTATATTACATTTTCCTGTAAATTTGTACCGTTTGTGTCAGGGTATACAGCCACATGGTGGTCCGGCCCACAATCCTGAGAACTGTGACTTCGTGCTCACCCAGTGAGCTAGTGCCCATTCTATTCGAAATAGCAATATTGTGTAATAATCACCGACCACTCAGATGACGTTACATTGGATCCGTACTTGTAGTTCTCGCTTAAGGAGTATTGCACAGGAGGTTGACAACCTTGCTGATGTTCTATCGAACATATTATTAACGGCGGCATGCTTTGTTGGTCTTCTGCCTAAATTGTTACACAATATGCAGTATTAGGTTTCGTTTCGTTTTCCTTCTCATTTCTTTCTATCTCCTACTAGTAATGTTTGTCCCATTTTCGTTTAGAAATAATTTAATCCCAATGTTGCGGGATATTCTCATTGTACTTTGATTTACACCAATATCTCAAAAACTGTCAAAGGTGTTGGGTCTGCTTATTTTATGCTTCCCATAAATGTTCTGGACTCTTTAAGCTCCCTTCCACCGCCTCCGTTTATTTTACTGAAGCTTTAGCAGTGTAGATGCCTTTACATTATGTTTATGATTTAAAAGTCTTAAATCCTCTGATTATATCGGATTCTCGTAGTTTATTTATAGCCTTGTCTTTTCTACTCCCCATAAGGAGGTGCTTATATGGCTCATACAGGAAGAGTGTGTTCGTTTAGATAAACTACATGATACTGTCCTCTTCCTGTTGGTACCGGGGCATGTAGGAATTCAGGGGGATGATATAGTGGATAAACTTGCAATATTGAGTGCTTTACAAAATGTCTCGAAGCCCCTACTTTCCTGTTCGGTTTTATGTCCATTTTATACAGGGAAATTTACCGGCATTGGAAGCAGACTTGGGGAAATTATACTTCGGTTTCTCATACTCCATATGCATATTTATTTCCTTCATATTCTCGGTAAGAATATCATCATCGTGTTTCCCGTAGTTTAGCAGTAACTTCGTTGCGTCTCCCTTCATGTCATAATGCATCTCATTCTCATTTGCATAAACTTTATATGGTCCCCAATCCCTCCTCTGTGTGCGGTGCTCCTAGTGCAAATTTGCCCCTTCTCTCGTTTCAGTGTTCCACTGGCGGCGATCGAAGTTCTTTGTATGCCACTCTTCAAAGGTTTTGTGTGAGGTTTCCTGTCTCTTACCCTTCAGTATTTTCTCATGTCCCTCGGGTAGTCTTTGTCTATCTCGCTCGGTTTTTACTTGAGCACGATATTATTATCTTGTTTTGAGAGTTTTGTGACCTGTTAGCTGTCCTCGGTTACCGGCCTTCTCCTTCTTTGTTTTTCCTTGTTCTATGGCCTTTCATCCCCTCCATGGTTGATGGGCCTCTACCGAGAAGAATAGTGTTTGTAATCCCGACTAGCGTTGTTCCTTGTTCGTTTTTCGGTGAATATTATAATTCATTAGTCTTTCTCCTACCATTTTTGATTTGATCGTGGGCTCTTCATTGGCCACATTACCACCAAAAAGGAAAATTCCTTCTCACGTATGCATTACATGCACTCGTCATATTTGCACTCGTTCATCAAGTTCCCAATTTTTTTTTATCTTGAACGAAGTAAGTGATGGGCAAAATCGAATTATTCTAGAAGAAATCGAATTAATCATTAGGATTCGTAATATTCTGTTTTCTTCTCAGATTGCGCCTTAATCGAAATGAATGAATGTTAATGCTGCCAGAAGTTAACAGTTCGAAAGTATTTTTTTGAAGCGAGTAAATTAATGGCGTATTTGGCTGAAGTTATGACACTTGTGTTCAAAAGAAGTTATAACATTTATTTGTATTTGAAAAAGGTTACATTTTAAGTTCTCGATTATTTTCCTCCCTAATGTGTATTTCGGAGCTGCCCTAAACCTTTGGAACTGGGATAGAATGCCCTTTACGTTATTTTTTATTTATAATCACAATCTGTACTCGTTTCAATTATAAATAGATTTTGTTAAATATTTTAATGAGTTAAAAGCTCTTTGGACTCTACGCAAAGCTACCAAACTGAAAACAATTGCTAAAATGTATTTTTAGAATTCAAATTATTACAGTTGCTGCCATTTACTTCCCTGATATTAGAATAAAACATTCACTTCGTAGAGATATGTATGAACATTCCCATAAGTGAACCGAATAATATATTAGATAAGTATTAAGTATAGGGGCTTTTCTGAAAAACACAAAAAAAATAAATAATAAAAATTATGATATATTTCTACTCTACTAATCACGTATAACAGGAATATACTAGACGCGTAGCTTTAAAATAATTACAACATATTAAAAAAAATTGAACAAAATTGCAAAATGAGCAGTATAACCAGTTTGTTTACGTTTGTTAACGAAACGTTCTAGACCAACAAAAGTTGCATTAACAGGTACTGCACAGCTTATCTTGTTCATATTCAAGAGGTCATAATGTTAAAATAAGTAGAACATATTAAAAAAAAATTGCAAAATATGTTTGTTTACATTTATTAATGTCAAAGGAATTATACCAACCCCCTACAGAGGTCAGTCAATTTACATTCTTTTGGTTGGTTTTAGGGTTCTTTTAAATCCCTACAATACTTCATTCGTACTTTAATGTAAAACCCAAAGAATCTAGGTTATTGTAAAACCCAAACAACCTAGGTTAGTGTAAAACCCTACAATCATAGGTTAGTGTAAAACCTAACAATCCTAGGTTAGTTTAAAAATGTAAAATTGTGATTCACCCATTGTGGGGTTAGGTTCTGTTAGGGTAGGTGGGCACATATTACAAAATTAGTTGGACGTTAATGCCCCTAGTATATTCGTGTTCTGCATCATTAGTAGAGTGGAAATATACAATTTTCCATTAATAATTTTTAATTTTACAGAAAAGCCCCTCAACTTAATAAAATACCATATATTCGAACGAGTGAACTGAATCATTTATCATTCTACATTTAACTTATTGAATGTCGGGTGAAATTTTGCTTTCCTTATGTACAGTATTCGACATAAACAGTGTTTAAAGAAAAAAATGCAGAGATAACAATTTAAATCTTTGTATAAATATGGCAAAAAGTTCAAAATTAATTGCTGGTGACCTTAAACATTACTTAAATATTGTAGAACTTATAGTGCCATCATTTGTTGAGAAGGAAAACTGAAATCGAATAGGACTTTCGAGTATCACAGATAAAAATCGAAAATTGTACTATTTAGGAACAATCGAATATTCGAATTGCTTCCTTTCGATTTCGCTCATCCCTGCGCTCTTGTTTTCCATTTCCCATTCCATATACATGTGTTATATTGAAAAATGAGACATTTGACGATAAGCCGGTTTACAAAACGAAGAGCAGCATTTGACTATTTTACGCAAATGTAAGCATGAACAATGAAATGTTTTCATGCAAAAACTACAGAATGTAAAATAATTTTTTTTTATATGCATATTGCTGTTGAGAACCGAGGAACATTTCATTTCATAAAATTTGTAATTTAATTTTTTTACAATGTGACGGGTGTAGATGTTAAAATCCGTTAAATATGTATGTGTTTTTTAGACTGCGTGTCGTAATCGGCCTGTTCTAGTCATAGACGTGGCCATAGATTAAATAATGTACTAGTTTTAGTGAGGAATTGTACATCTGGAGAATGTATGATCATGGAACTGGTTGAAGGTGGACAGAGGTAAAATAAAAGTTGAAAAGTTATTCTGATGCGAGTTATGTGAACTGGTATAAGTTCGAGTTTCAGCATTATAGAAACGTTTTTCATATACACGAATATCAGCTTATCAGTAAGGTAGCTGACACTTTCAATAACTGCAGTATGCAAGATCCCATCCACAATTTTGTTATGGAAAGAGTAACTCTACACCAGTCAAAATATTAAACGTCACTTGATATTTGTCATGCAAATGAAAGCACTGAGCCAAGGTACCCCCTCCATGGAGAATTATTGTGCCTTTCTTCAGCGATTGCCTAAGTATTACTTTACATTTCATCTCGGCCCCTATCAACAATGAGTGTTTTACTCTCTGTTCTTCATTAACCAGCATCTTCCAGTCTCAATTTCTCATTTCTGTAGTTAGTTCTGTGATAGAGCTTGTACCAATCTATTGTACTTGTATTATCTAGAAAATCCTTTTCACTCCCTTCATTTGTTTTCTTTCTTGCAATGCCCCTCTTCCTCCTCTGCTAAAATAAATCCACTATGAATTTTATAGTGAATCTTCTTGTGTGCTGGTATTCCCCTCTACATAGTTACCATGACCCATCTTGCTTCCGTTATCTCCAACTTCTCTTTTCCCTGCCATATTCTCCTTTTGCCTCTCCTAGTTAGAATTCCGCAACAGACACACCATATTGTAAAATTGCTGTAAATTAACTTTTTTTTTTCTAGGGTGCTTTTCAGTGGTGAAGTCATACAAATAAATTCTGCAGTGTGTGCTGCTGTTGTGATTGCATAGGGATCTAAAAGGAAAGATGGAAGAACTACTATTGCAAATAGTTAAAGAGGCTTCAAGCCCCAAGCAGACAGTGTTACGGAAAGCAGCCCAGGATGCTCATGGTGAAGTATAGATAGGAAATTTATCTTAAGCTAGTAGATATTAATATTTTACAGATGCCAAGCTGTTATGTCTAAAGGCATGCCTACCAAATACATGTCCTTGTTACACCATTGAAGAAAATCATCCTGTTTTATTAGTGTTCTTCCTATATTTTTATTCTCTGCGCAAGTACTGTCTAATTTCTATTCCAACACATGTTTCTTACAACACCCAAGATGCTGCTCTGCCATCTTATCCCTTGCCTACTGCCAGGTTACTCATGAGAGACGCAACTAGCTGGACTGCTGTAGTAATTGGTACAGGCAGTAGATGATGGAAAGCAGGTGGATGCCTGCTTTATAGACTTTGAGAAGTGCTTTGATAAGGTTCCTCATGGGATTTTGCTTCAAAAAGTGCACGAGTTAATGGATGATAATTGGGTAGTGTATTAGATGACTTCCTGAGGAGGAGAAAATGGAGGGTGAAAGTGGAATTATCTTTTTCAGAGGAACGTGTGGTTAAATCGGGGTTCTGCAGGGCAGTGTGCTGGGTATTTGTTGTTCACCTTTATGGTTAATGATGTGTGAAAAATGGTGGTTGGCAAAGTGAAGCTGTTTGCGGACAATTGTGTGCTGTAGGCAGAGGCGGGTGAGGAGAATAATTTGCAGGAAGAAATCTAACAAATGAGATAGACAGAAAGGAATAAAATTAAGATTAATGTATGAAAAAAAAAAACAGATCTTAAGGCAACTAGGAAGATGGGAAGGTATGAAGGCACTTATAAAGGGCAAGGGCAGGAGATAGTAGAAGCTTCAGAGTAAAACCTGGGGGTGTTGATTCAGATTGATCTTAGGTGGTAAAAGCAAGAACGGTGTTTGGTATTAAAGAGAGGAAGAGCTTTGGGAATGCTGAGAAGGATCATGAAGGGGGTTAGTGGGGAAGTGAAGGAGAAGGCTTATAAAGCTATGATTAGGCCAATAATAAAATATGCAGCCACAGTGTGGGATGCATATGTGGAAGAGTAGGTATAGGAGCTGGAGAGGTAATTATCTAGAGTAGCAGCTTTTCTGTACCCCCCCCCCCCAAAGTGGTATATTTTCACTCTACTAACTACGCAGAACACGAATATACAACTAATTTCGTAATATGTGCCCACCTAACAGAACCTAACCCCACGATGAGTGAATCATTATTTTACATTTTTAAACTAACTTAGGATTGTTGGGTTTTAAACTAACCTAGGATTGTAGGGTTTAAAACTAACCTAAGATTGTAGGGTGTTAATCGAACCTAGGATAGTAGGGTATTAAACTACCCTAGGATTTTAGGGTTTTAAAGTAACAGTTAAACACATTAGATGTCTATGAATCAACTCGCCTAGGTAGGTGGCGGTTACAATTCCATCGTCCTCAACTTATTCAACTGCCGTCCATCTTACCTCAATCGACAAAACACCACAATCTTCTAAAACATCCAAGTAACACCCGCCACATAGGCGAATATTACGCACAGAAGAACTCATTCTTGCACCCTCCATTCTTAAATCACAGGCCTTCGCACTGTCAGATTTGGATGTTACAACTCACGCCCGCAACTACACAACCGCACTGTCTCGCGTCTCAAATGCAACTAATGACATCTCAACTTCCACGTAAAATTCCGTGACGATGACTTCTACAGATCACAGCCAATAAGGTGACGGCACAATGCACATTTGTTCACGTTACTAATATATTACTTCACCAAAAATCATGGCGTCCGACGCAAACAAAGCGGCAAACTGCTCGTACTTTTAACTATTTTATTTATTACGTTCTACTTATTTTAACATTACGCCCTCCTCACAAGGTAAGCTGTGCAGAACCCATTAATGCTACTTTTGTTGGTCTAGAACGTTTCCTTCAGAAAAGCCGCTACTCTTGATAATTACCGCTGGAGAAAGTGCGAGAACGGCAGTGAGGTGGGTTAACGGTAAATAAGGAAGTCAGAGGCGNAACGTTTCCTTCAGAAAAGCCGCTACTCTTGATAATTACCGCTGGAGAAAGTGCGAGAACGGCAGTGAGGTGGGTTAACGGTAAATAAGGAAGTCAGAGGCGAGAAGGTGAGAAAGAAAGGAAGCCTTAATGGTGAAATAATTAGGGTGGTGCATTCTGAGGGGCAGGTGGAGAGTGGAGAGGCTGGTCAGGATGTACAGGATGGTGATTAAAGTGGGAGGANCAAGGTAAGCTGTGCAGAACCCATTAATGCTACTTTTGTTGGTCTAGGACGTTTCCTTCAGAAAAGCCGCTACTCTTGATAATTACCGCTGGAGAAAGTGCGAGAATGGCAGTGAGGTGGGTTAATGGTAAATAAGGAAGGCAGAGGCAAGAAGGTGAGAATGAAAGGAAGCCTTAATGGTGAAATAGTTAGGGTGGTGCACCCTGAGGGGCAGGTGGAGAGGCTGGTCGGGATGTACAGGATGGTGAATAAAGTGGGGGGATGGGTGAAGTTAAGTGAACATAGCCAAGGGGTTGTAGTGGGGGAAACGTACAAACAGTAGAAAATTTCAGAGGTTATGGAGGTGGACATAAAGGGAAAGGCAGTCCATGCTCGTGAGAAGCGTCAGGGAGTGTCGTGTTGCAGGAGGAGTTTGTGATGGTGAAGCGAGTTGGGCGATTTAGGAAGGGACTGGAGAGTGAAACGGGTTGAGGGAACGAAGCGCTTGTCACAGGGTGATAGCCTAACTGCAAGTAGAAAATTATTTTTATTTTATGATTTTATATATAGTCTTCCTTACAATATTGACTTGGAACAAGGTATCATGCTAAGACACCATAAGTATAAATTCAGACTGTCCCATTTATTGACCTATAGATCTAGCTTCTNGAACAAGGTATCATGCTAAGACACCATAAGTATAAATTCAGACTGTCCCATTTATTGACCTATAGATCTAGCTTCTTATGTAACTGAGTAATTTCTTTTTCTCATTGAGTTCTATCAGAGCCTCGTACACATTGAAGTACTGATAATGAATTGTTACGAGACTGGAAACTACTCTCCCACCGAGTTTTGTAAACCTCTAGTGAAAGGTCAGCCACATTCCATCACATCCCATTGCTTGGGTGAACTTTAGAATATAACAAACAATCTTTGGATAACCCCAAACAAAGATGAGTGATATTTTCACAACATACGCTATCACCAAATTTAGGCTGTGATATAAAAATATACTGAATATTGTTTTTTGGAAATTTTTGTTTTCACACTCTTTCCCATTCCATTCCTACTATATTGGCCTCTTTGTCTCTGGCTACGGCAATCATTAATATCCAGATCATAGAGCTTCACAAGTTCATCAAGGAAGAGGTCACTCAGTAGGCCCATAGAGTTAACCACCTGATTGTAAGCAATAAAACATGCACATTGTATCATCAACAAGGCAGCTGCTCAACATGACATCAGGCATACAGTTCAGTATGACAGAGAAGTATTTGGCTGTTCTTATGGATGTAGGTCTGATTGTGTACAATGCGAACAAGCTGCTCCATTAATGCAGTATCAGATATTGCTAGGAGTTGAAATAAACCTAGAAAGTTGCCATTGTTAGAAGTGTACATATCAGAGCTTCCTCTGAAAGGTAAATTGTGCTCTTCTTAGAAGAAATGACTGCCTTGAACTCAGACAATTCCTTGGCATGGGGAATTATCTAATGAAATTTATCCCGCAATTGGTAGGATGAATTAAGAATGCTGCTGCACCAAGACTTATAGTGGACATGGGGTGCGCGTCAGCAACAAGATGCAAGAAGTTGAAGGTGGGAATTGTGCGTTAACTGATGCTAGCACTTACTCACAAATGGCAGAAACATAAATATCAGCAGACGTGTCGTAAATGGGATTGGAGGTGTTCTAGAGCAACGCAACAAATGAGTACGAAACACAATGGTGTATGCTTCTAGAAGCGTGAATAATGTCTGGTGACATTACACGCAAATTGAGTAATAGGCCCTCACCATCACATGGGCATGTAAAAGGTTCCGAGATTATATTTTAGGTGCAAGATTATCATAACTGACCATAAGCCATTGGTTACCCTGCTGTCAAGTAAACCATTAGCTGAACTCACATNGGGTGCAAGATTATCATAACTGACCATAAGCCATTGGTTACCCTGCTGTCAAGTAAACCATTAGCTGAACTCACAGTAAGATATTAGCTAATTTGCCTAACATGTTTTGATTACACAGTTTTGTATGTTGCTGAAATAGAGTTCTTCATGCTACATCCACTGTCACAGGCCCATTAGAGAANTTAAGATATTAGCTAATTTGCCTAAAGTTTTTTGATTACACAGTTTTGTATGTTGCTGAAATAGAGTTCTTCATGCTACATCCACTGTCACAGGCCCATTAGAGAAACCAACCGACAATGCTTTAGAGCAGTACTTCTGAACCTTTATGAGACCGCGGCCTGGCACCATCAAATTTACTTTTAAATAACATACCATTTTTTTCTAAATTCATGTATTGCAGTCACAGTCACAGTATATTTTAGTCTCAGACCAACATAATTAAATTATGCTAATTTTAATTTACATACCCCATTCTAATAACCATATAACTTCGGCTTATGATTTATTATTGTAGTATTAAATTTAATTTACTGATGTTGGTTTGAGAAATAAACCATAGTGAGAAAAATGTAGGCATTGGAACTCATCATAGAAGTCAGCTGAGTAGGGGAAGTATGAAGAGGATGTAAACTTGTTGGTGAAGCACTTGGAATTATATATGCCTACACACGCTGAGTATTTATAAATGCAAAGTATGTAATTTAAATTTTAATATATAGAAATGAACAGATATTTAAATTATAAATACTAGGTTTAACACTGATGAATAATATTAGAAAACTTGGCCTTTTAAAACAAATAGGCAGTTATTGCAAAAGTTTAATTTGGTTTATTTTCTAGCCATTTCATTTTTTTTAGGTTTTACCTAAGATTGTTGCTAGTGAGATTTTTGTTGCTGCTTCCTGTCTATCAGCGTATTGATTCTGGGATGAATTGAAGTGATAGCCAAACACAGGCAGTTCCTCTGTTTCGTTTTAAGTACAGTCATGGCACAAAATGCCGTTTCACAAAGATATGTTGTGGAAAAACAAAGATGATCTCATTGCTATTTCATATAAATTTGGATGATCATTTTTATCCAGAATTTCAAAATATTAACAGTATTAAAATGTAATAACTTGTTAGTCCTATGATAGTTAGATAATTTGAAGGGTTTCTTCATGGGGAAGGGATGTCTCCATGTGTTCAACAAAAGGATTTACAATCCACATATTGTACTTTCGGAGAGCCTTGTGTTCTGGATAATATTTTTCGAACGACATCAACAGCACCTTCAAGTGAGCAACAATAATATCTGAAACTGAATTTTGTGCAGAAAAATCAGCGGCATCCATAATGTAATCAGAGTAAGACTGTAAAATTTCAATGTTTCTTTCTGAAATCATATTAAGCCTGATGAAGGAGACTATTTTATAAAGATAAACAAGGTAATTAGTTTTGTTNCCTATTTTATAAAAATAAACAAGGTAATTAGTTTTGTTAAACTTAATAGTTTTTAGTCCAAGAGACACACCCAACACACATTTTTACATTGTTTAAAACTGGCCATAGCACAGAGGATACAAAACAAGGAGGTAACTAGATATAATCGATTTTACAATGTTTAGTTATCAAAACTTATCCAAATGTCAAAATTATATATCTTTCAATATTTCAACACACCCCCGTAATTTTTGCATTTAACATAATTACATTTCTCATTACTTCAATATTAGAAAACTATTAGAAACAACATTTGTAAATGAAGATAAGTCCTTAGACTGTCAGCAAAAATCACTGTTTTAAAGCACTTATTACATCTAAATCAGTTTTACAAGTTTTAGTCAATCAATTTCTTTTGAAAAAGTACAAATTTTGTAGGTCCAAGTGGTTTAGTTAACACATCTGCGATTTGTATTTCAGTGGGACAGTGAGATAACTTCATCAAACCGTCTACATATTTTTCATGTAAAAAATGATATTTGACATCTATATGTTTTCTTTTGCGATTCATTACACCAGTTTCGATTAGTTTGATGGCACTTAAGTTGTCAATCAGCATCTCAACTTCGATGGGCTTCTGGGTGAGTTCTTCAATTAACGCTTTGATGTAGATCACCTCTTTGCAGCTTTCTGCAGCTGCGATGAATTCAGCTTCCGTACTGCTGTCTGCTGTCGTGGGTTGCTTTCTTGATCTCCAGCTGATGGGTCCGCCGCAGTAATACATCACGAAACCAGATGTACTTTTAGTAGTTGCAGGGTCGCCAGCATGATCAGCGTCGCAATACAACTTCAGGTCTTCAGAACCGTCAGATTTATAAGATATTCCCTTGTCTAGACTGCCTTTGAGATACCGCATGATGCGTTTTAGGTTGATCACATCATGTTCGTCCGGACTTTCCATTTGTCGACTGCAATATCCCACGGCGAAACTTATATCGGGTCTGGTCTTAGTAGAGAGGTACAACAAGCTTCCCACTGCTTCGCGAAACGGGAAATTTGGTCGTTTGTTTGGCTTTTTTAAATCAGCAGGTTTGTATGCAGTCAAGGGTGTTTGTGCCGGTTTAGCTTCTGACATGTTGAACTTTTTTAGAACACTTCTTATGAACGATTTCTGGGTGACTTTGACGGCTTCATTTGATTTTTCCAACTCCATACCAAGATAGGAAGTGGGGTTGTTCAAGGTGGTTATTTCAAATTCTTTTTCAAGATTTTTTAACAGTTTGTTCATTTTCTTTTCATCCTTTCCAAGTAAAAGCCCGTCATCAACGTGAATCGCCAGGATCAGTGATCTATCCTGGTTCACAAAAATGCAGTGGTCTGTTCTTAATGGGTCAAGACCTTGTTGCTTAAGAAAAGTCACCAGTCGTTTTTGCCAACTAGCTGGGGCTTGGCGTAAGCCGTATAAAGCTTTGTTGAGTTTGCAAATTTTGCCGCTATGTTTGCCATAGCCTTCTGGCAAAGACATATAAATGTCTTCCTCAATCAAACCGTGAAGAAAGGCACTCTTCACATCAAAAGTCTTCATTTTCAAGTTGTGTTTGGCTGCATTGGCCAACAGAACACGGAGGGCATCACTGCCAACTACAGCACTGTAGGTTTCGTTGAAATCGATGCCAAATCGCTGCTGACATCCCCGTACAACCAGTCTTGCTTTATACCTGCCATCATCTTTCACTCGAAATACCCACCGACTGCTTAGTACACCTTTTTTAAAAACCCCTGTTTTGTCAATAATGCTCCAAGTTTTATTTTTCTTAAGAGAGTCTTTTTCTTCTCGAATCGCAGCAAGCCATTTGTTTTTGTCAGAGCCATTTACAGCGTCAGTGTATGACAGTAGAGCTGACTCATCCATAGTGTCATCGGTATCATAATCCAGAATGTAGTCTTTTAATTTTGTTGGGGCTTGAGCTTTCCGTAGAGATCTTCTTATTCCAGAAGATTGTTGTACTGGATCATTGTTTGAGTCATCGTGTTCTTGAGCATCTTCGGAGTCTTGGATGTAATTGGATTGTGACTCATCATCAGCGCCTGAGTCATTGTCTTCTTCTTCCGAATAGATTTCACTGCTAGAATCGTGTTCGGAGCTGATTTCACTTTCACTATCTTCTTTTTGGTTGTTGTTGTTTAAGAAGACAAACTGGAAATTTCTTTTGGGTATATTATGATTTTCTCCGGTGAATTTTACATCTCTTGATGTGATGATTTTACGATTTTTTTCGTCGTATAGTCGGTAGCCCATGGTGGTGTAACCGACAAAAATGTACTCATCACTTCTTTGGTCAAGTTTCTTCAAGTGACCCTTTTTGTGGACAAAAGCACGAGATCCGAAAATCTGTAGATTTTTTAAGTTTGGTTGCACACCATTCCACATTTCATGTGGAGTCTTGTTAGATAGTGCTACAGTCGGGCTGCGGTTCAAGAGATACGTACTTACGTAGAGAGCTTCGCCCCAAAATTCATTACGGAGACCTGAGTCAAAAATTAGCGCGCGCACTTTTTCCATCAGGCTTCTCATTAGGCGTTCACTTTTTCCATTCAGTTCTGGAACGTACGGTGGGGAATAGTCAAATTTTATTCCTTTTTTCTTTGCCCATTCCTTTAAATCACTTGACGAATTTTCTCCCGCGTTGTCACAGCGCAGCATGTGGACTTTTGAGTTCCATTTTGTTTCAAACTCAGCTACGATGCTTTTTAGTTCTTGATCAAGTTCTGACTTGTGTTCCAGTAGAGCAACAACAGAATAATGAGTGTAATCATCAAGAACAGCAAGGAAATATGACTTGTTGTCCCATGTTTCTTCTATTGGCCCACATAGATCAAAATGAAGAATTTCAAGTGGTCTCTTAGCGGTTTTACGAGCATTTTTGAATGGAAGACGGGTTTGCTTTGAGTTTGAGCAAACTTCACATACTCTCTTCTTATCCGGCATTTTCAGTGTTTCCATTCCCTCACTAATTTCCTTCAATTTTGTAATGTTCGCGAAACCCAGATGTGCAAGCTTACGGTGCCACTCTACAGCGCGCTCCTCATCGTGTTTTGCAAGAAACGCAGAATTTTCTTTGTCGTGGATGAGTTTTATTTCAAAAAGGTTGGTCTTGTTTTTGTATCCGTGCACCTCGAAATTATCCTTTAGTATCACTACTTTGTTCTTTTTAAAATTGACTAGTCCACCTGATTCAATAATTCTATTCACTGAAAGAAGGTTGGTAGAAAGTTCGGGAACATAGAGAACATCTCTCAAAATACAGTTTTCAAAGCTGATGTCACCCTTTTTGATGGCGACCATCTTGATTCCATCCTTGGCAGTACTTATCTCACAATTTATTTTTACGACATTGGTCAGGTAGTCATCATTATTGCACATGTGACTGGAGCTTCCGGAGTCAACTGTCCATGTATGACTGGTTTTGGTGGTATCATCTTCATGAACCAAAAAAGCCACCTTTTTACCAGTTTTTTTTGGTTTCTTCTTGTCAGTACCATGTGTGAGCTTGAACCCGTAGTTGTTAGTTTCTTTGTTATTTGGACGNCTTTGGCATCCTTCTTTTTATCATTATTCTCTTTGGGCTGAGCTGTATACGAAATTGCATCGAGGGCTTCAGCTGCATTCAACAAAATTTTCAGCTAAAAACGCCAAGAAGCAAAATTTTTCGGGTCCCTCCAATATCTCTATGTTACTGAATTCGTCGTTATTACGGCTGCCCATCTTACCTGGTTTTACTTGTAAGCAGACAAATCGGCGTAATCCTTGGAAACTGTGACACACGTTTTTTACTTTATCATTCGGTACTCAATTTCACTTAATTAACGTCTTTTACCTTTATAAACACTTGTTTATATTATTAGAGCACTTGCCTGGGCCCATAACCTGATGAAGGAGCCTATTTTATAAAGATAAACAAGGTAATTAGTTTTGTTAAACTTAATAGTTTTTAGTCAAAGAGACACACCCAACACACATTTTTACATTGTTTAAAACTGGCCATAGCACAGAGGATACAAAACAAGGAGGTAACTAGATATAATCGATTTTACAATGTTTAGTTATCAAAACTTATCCAAATGTCAAAATTATATATCGTTCAATATTTCAACAAAGCCAGAGTTGAGTTTCTTTTTGAATGATTCAACCTTTTTCCAAACATTAAATATTGTTGTGTTGGAACCTTGTAACTTTAAACAACTTGTTTATGAAATAAAATATGTCACAGAGATATGCCAGCTAGGTTATCCTTCTTTATCATGGAAAAACTGAGACAAGTCACTTTTATTATCAATTAGAAACATCTCGATTTCCTTTCTCAGCTCATGCAACCTCTTGAGAACTTTACTGCCAAAGAACTTCCAAATAGAAAAGAATGTTTTGATGATCACGAGCCCATTTCTTCGCACAAAGATTTTAACAATCTTGCATTCAAGGCACTGTTTTTTATATCATTAATAATTTAGCAGATTGAGACAAAACTTCATTAAACTCAAGTTCCATTTTTTTGGAGGCCAAGTTTTGCCTAGGAATGTAGCAATGTGTTTGCCAAAAAGTTATTGCCTGCCATATTTTTAACTTTAGTAACCAAACCTGAATTTTCACATGTAAGACAGGCAGCTCAGTTAGTACAACACAATTTTTCCATTCCAGACCTTTCTTTTCAATGAAACTATTTACGACTGTGAAAATTTCACTACTTTTGGGTGCGTAGGTAAATCAGAAACTCTCAAAAATATTTTCCTTAGTGTCACTTTCATCATGGTCAATATATCGTACATATGTTACTAAAATGCTTTTGTTCTAAATATCTGTAGATTTGTCCAGCTGTAATGCAAACAATTTTGGAATTTTTTCAATGAGTTGTGTTTTTGTGTCTTGCCATGTCAGATATCCACCTTTCAACTATTATTATTGGACAGTGGGATGTCTTTCATTTTACTTGCCACAGACAGGCCCAATACTGGATTTTTACATTTAGCTATCTGTACATCCCTTCTACGTATAAAGAAATCAATGGGTTGGTTTGCTAGATCAGGATGTTTTGTGTTGAGATGTCAGTTAAGTCGCGAAGTTTTCATAGCTTCATTTCCCAGAACAGTAGCACAAATTACACACTGAGGTCATAGTAACTCTTCAGTGTCAGGGCACTGGATGAAACCAAATTTTAAATAGCTGTCCATGTACTTGCAGGTAATTGTATACTTTTTCTTTTGTGTACTGGTAGATTTCCGCTCCTTTTGCTTTTCCTAATGATCGCTCTGTGGGCTTGAGGTGGATAGAATCGGATCACTACTTTTTGAATCATTAACAAATTTCTTGACACCAAAATTAAACAAAAGACCCTTGTCTATTGTTCATATTGAAATTTGAGTCTGGCGGCCTATTACTTTACACAATTGCGGTACCCTTGTGTTGAAACGTAAACTCATTCACTGTAATTCCAGTGATANAAACCAAATTTTAAATAGCTGTCCATGTACTTGCAGGTAATTGTATACTTTTTCTTTTGTGTACTGGTAGATTTCAGCTCCTTTTGCTTTTCCTAATGATCGCTCTGTGGGCTTGAGGTGGATAGAATCGGATCACTACTTTTTGAATCATTAACAAATTTCTTGACACCAAAATTAAACAAAAGACCCTTGTCTATTGTTCATATTGAAATTTGAGTCTTGGCGGCCTATTACTTTACACAATTGCGGTACCCTTGTGTTGAAACGTAAACTCATTCACTGTAATTCCAGTGATANTGGCGGCCTATTACTTTACACAATTGCGGTACCCTTGTGTTGAAACGTAAACTCATTCACTGTAATTCCAGTGATATAGCAAGCAAGTTCTAACTTTTCCAGTATGGCACGCACATTTTGCTGCTATCTTTAAAAGTAATTTGGTGAACGGAGCAACCAATAACGAGCCGAACATGCAGGCAACTAACTTGGATTTTGTCACTGTCAGTATTGCCATCAATTTTTTTTTTCAGTGCAAGAAGATTAGGCGGTACCTTAATGAGCAGTATTACAAAGAATATGCAGTGTTCTTTTTTTCAATATTTTTTTATAACTTTGTAATGACGCGGTTATAATAATTATCGGGATATTTGGTTTCTTTCGTTTTGCGAGGCTTTGTAATATTTTATCAGGATTCAAAGTTATTGCCATGGTAGAATGTTTATCGGGCATACGTTTGCCTTTTCAGAAATCTTAGTTTTTGTTCGTGCCAGCATTTGTAGATAGAAGCTTTCCAACTGCAGTAGACATTTTTTTCTTCTAGAAGGTTTGATTATCTTTTACTACGATGCAGTTCGGCATTGCGTGGCGAGTGGTTGCCCAGCCCACGCCATGCTCTTATTTGGTCATGTTTTTGGGGCCCTGGGGTAAGGAGTGGGGGTAGAGACGGGGCGCCAAAAACCCTGTGTGCCTACCATCCGCTAACAGAATAGGACTAGCTCTGGAAGAAGATGCATAGAGCGTGGCAAATATCGTCCACACCGGCAAGCACCCGCGACCTCTAAATATTTTTAATTTTAATTATTTTTGACTAACAACTTAATCCTAGTAACTTATTTCTGCCAGTGTGGGAGGTCACAAGGGTGCCAGGGCAACTCCCTCCTGCCTTCGTAAATTCCTCTTGCGAGGCATGTTTTGAATGACGTGATTAATACATAAAATACTGTGGCGCTGCTCTTTGCTTGTTTGTCTGGTGAAACTGACTGTTTGGGACTCTGCATACTTGAAGAGTTTGCAGAGTGAACTACTTAATTTGAATGTTAAATAAAAGTAAAGAGTAACTGAACCGAGACTTGAATTAATTTTATTTTTATACGGCGCCTTTTATGTTTCATGTCTCTACCGATTGAGCAAACCAGAGCTGTAATTTCCAGTCGCCAATTCTGACTACTGCGACGTTACAACTTATACCAAAATCGAAAGGTATATATTTTGCATGATACTAAGAGAAAACTGGGGAAACAAAACATGAATTATTTTTCTGCATCTGATAGGGAGGGAGTAAAACGATAGTCCTGAAGAACCTCGCGGCCCGGTGTAATTGATGCCATTGCCCACTACCGGGCCGCCGCCCTGCGGTTGAGAAGCTCTGCTTTAGAGAATATGGAACATGCTACAAAAAGCAGTGGGCATGATTATGTACGTAGTAATGGCTGTTAAGTAGTGAGTGTGATGTTATGTTAATAGATAACACAACATATAATATGTCACTGTAATTAAGTAGACTTCTGGGTTATTTACTTTGTGTAATTTCAGCTAACCTGTTCATTTTACTTCAATTTCTTTTTCAGTGCTTCTGGTGCATAAAAAAAGAATATGTTTAGGAAAAATAGTATTGTCTGTGTGATCCTTAAACATATAAAATAGCTCTGGATTGATGAAATCTAACTCTCCTGACCAGACTCTTACATTTATTTCTCCTGCCCAACCCATCTGCAAGCAGATGTATTTTCTTTGTTACCATAAAGTTTTCGGTTCTATAAGCTACGTTAACATAGACAAAGTGTTAACTGAATGGGGCAGAATTAAGGAAACGGAGGTTTGAAGGATGTTATATCCTACTATACACCACCAAAAATATCATCTTAGACTAAAATCTGTAAATATTGTAATCTAAGTGAAATGAAAACTATATTTGGTATCTTAGTAACCACACAATAAATATTGCCCTATGATACCTTGCAAAACCAGGGTATGTTTATAATGGAATGTAAGTAGTATTACAATTTATTTAGTACATTTTGAAGATTTTTATTATACTGGGAACAATTCATTTTTAAAATGTGATATTACATATGTAATATTACACCACACATTGTATGAAGTACTTTAAGTTCATATGATGACTAAGAGAAAGCAATCTGGAATTCAGTGGGAAAACAACTGGAAAGGAGGGGGAGGGGGTAGAGTATACATTGCAAAAATTTAGCAAAAGGGCACCAGAATGAGAGTAAATGGGCACCCAAGCTATTTTTGTTCATCAAGATGCTTAAGTTGCTTTATATGCAATCTTCAATGATTTGTTATGAATGGTTATAATGTATTTTTGATACTTATATATTTTTCCTTAAAGGTTATAAACTTGTTTCTATCTTTATGCAGCATGCAAATTTATGTTTTACATGTAACTTACTTATATTGTTACATACACCAGTGGGCCGTATCCAAGTTTGTGTGTGATGGAGGTCTTAATGAAAATAAAAGAACAAAATTAGATTTTTAATTTCACACAGCTATTATTTACAACATTGAACTATCTGTCTGCACTAGTACTCTTGTTATTCTCAGTGAGCGCAACATTTAATGTCTATCTGAATTCTAATTAAAGTCCTTATCAATGTCTCTATACTGTTCACAGTTACATAATTCAAACTCATTATTTACACATATTAAATCTGTGTAGTGCTGTCATTCCAAATGTCTTAACACTCACACATCCAGTTTGATAGTCCCACTTGTCAGTCTACTCGCCACTGTATCAATGCCAGCAACCTGCAGACTTCACTCCTACTGGTAACTCTTGCCGCCACGTGATGCTCTGCCAGCTTGTTGTCTTCTCACACCTGCCGCTCTAGGTTGCACAATCCTCCAAACTCTAAACTCTCAAAAACTGTCAGCTCGGAGGCCCATCGCAGCTTAAGCAGTCTTCCTGGCCCGATCTGGAAGGTTCCCCACACCCCGAGTCTTGAACCAGAATATTCTTTCACAGATAACTGCAGAAATTCAATCGNCCGATCTGGAAGGTTCCCCACACCCCGAGTCTTGAACCAGAATATTCTTTCACAGATAACTGCAGAAATTCAATCCACTGAAGGTCAGGAGTGCGTGAGTCGCTATAGGATTATCGCGGCGGCGGTGGCTTGCTTTTGTGAATTGCCATTCGCTCCTCTGACCTTCAAACATTCCTTCACTCTCACAAGCAGGACGGAGCAAGGAAAGTGATGAAGAGCAGCGAGCATGTAACACTGCCCCCTCCTCATATCTGTTCATCCCAAACAGACTCTGCAACATTTGGACCTTCATAGAGTGCCAGTCGGTCAATGTGGATAACCTTTGGCTTCACCTGAGAGCCTTGATGACCTATCTGAAAGAACTCATCATTGATTTTCTTGAGAATCCTGAAGGGGCATTCCCAACATTTCTGAAACTTCGGGCAGTACCCTTTTTGCCTCTGTAGGTTGTACAGTCACACCAGTTATCCTTCTTGAAATACCCTACCCGACATTCTCCTGTCCTACCACATCTTTATCCTCTCACAATTTATTCTGCGGTGCTGTAAATCATAAATCTCAACTAGTCTGTGACATAGTTTGATGGCGTAATTAGGAGCATCAACTTCTTCCTCTGTTGGTTGGCTAAACAGCAGGTTACTGGGGAGACATAGCTTTCTTCCAAACAGCCTCCTGCATGGTGTTATCCTTGTACAATTGTGAATTGCCAAGCAGTAAGCAAAGAGAAACAATGGTACCTTTGATTCCCAGTTCTTTTGGTTGTACTCAATAGTGTAGTTAAGCGTCCCAACCATTACTTCAGACTGAGGGTATAAGGCTGTAATCGTAGTCATTTTTATCCCAAGAATCGTTGTTACATCCTGGANACCATTACTTCAGACTGAGGGTATAAGGCTGTAATCGTAGTCATTTTTATCCCAAGAATCGTTGTTACATCCTGGAACACAGCAGCTTCAAAATTTCTTCCCTGGTTGGAATTGAGTTCTAGCGGTACCCCAAATCTTGAGAAGACATGCTCTACGAGTGCATCGGCTACAGTACATACTTATTGATTTGGGAAGGGAATGACCTCATGCCACTTAGTAAAGTAATCTTGGGTCACCAGTAGATACTGATTACCTCTTTCTGTGACAGGCATTCTCTCGAATGGGGGCTTTAATGCTGTATTTCTGGTGGTATCCGTGTCCCTTAGTGATCATGGCAAAGCCAGATACAAATTGATGGTATTAGACACATAAGCCCAGAAAACTCCAGCACTTCCATTTTGTCAGTTGGTGTTTGCCAATTTCTTATGGCTTTGGTCTTCTCTGTGTTTGTTTCAATTCGTGGGCCGACACTACATGTCCCAAGAAATTAATTTTCTTTTTTGACAGGTGGCAGTTTTTAGGAACTAGTTTCAATATGGCTGCTGCTTTTGTTTGGAATACAGAGTCTAAGCGTGGTAGGTGCTCTTCAGATGCCCTTCCTGTCACAACATCATCTAGGTAAACCTTACAGATATCTAAAGGGAGGACATTTCCCATCAGGTATTCAAAGGTGGCAGGAGCATTACATAGCCCAAAAGACATAACTTTGAACTGCCAGGTTCCTTTCCCTTGGACACAANTTCAAAGGTGGCAGGAGCATTACATAGCCCAAAAGACATAACTTTGAACTGCCAGGTTCCTTTCCCTTGGACACAAAATTTAGTTTTCTCTTGGTTCTCTGAAGCCACCTTGCACTGCTAGTACCCACTCTTCATGTCCAAAGTAGAAAACCATTGCGAGGTTGTTAAGTGTGTTGTCTATTCTTGGAAATGGATAAGAGTCTTTCTTTGTCGTATTATTTAGCTGGCAGTAATCTACATTAAACCTCAGAGAGCCATCTTTCTCCTTAAGGAGTACAATAGGGGAAAATCACAGAATAACTGATGGTTCTAACATATCTAACTCCTTCATTATTTCAGTATTCCAGCAACTGCCTCATGCAAAGCTAGTGGAAGTCGTCTTGGTGGCTGCTTTAAGTGCCTGGCATCTCCTATATCAATGCGGTGGCAGGTCATAGTCCTTCCAAAGTCATTTGGTCCACATGAGAAGGCATCCCTATTTCTCTGCAATAATTCAGAGACAGCCTTCTCCTGTTGCTAGTTAAGGTTTTCTCTGGTTCTTACTAACAGTTCCTCCTGCATATAGCCATACTACAGGAACCATATCTCTTTTGTAATAAATATATTAATTTAAATAAAGACTGGCAATTGGTTAGTAATGATAAAATAGACACATGGGCGGTTGTTATAGTTAACTCTAGATATAAGATTTTAAATTTACAACATATATCAACTGGAGAAATCATGGTGGCAAAGGTTTTAATTAACGAGGTAGAATTTACAATAATTTCAGTTTATATGCCCCCAAACCAGGAAGTAGATTACATAATAAATCAGATAGACAAAATTATAAAAACAGTGGACAATAAAAATTTAATAATAGGGGGGGATTTTAACGCAAAATCAAATATGTGGTACTCCAAAAATACAGACGATAGAGGGGAATTAATAATTAATCTAATAGAAAAATATAATTGGATCATTTGTAACAAAGAAGGAAACCTGTTTACGTTCGACTCCATCCATGGGCAAGAAAATATAGATTTAACATTAGTATCAAGAGATTTAGAAGACAGAATCATCAATTGGAACGTAGAGACTAGTATTAGCGATCATAACAAAATAACATTTAATATGACAACAAGTGAAATAAATATAACTCAAACACCTAAACGTCTCCACCAGTATGTTACAGATTGGGATCAAACTAAGGCAGAGATTAAAAAAGGAATTATTCAAATAAATCAAGAAGATCAATTAAATAATGTTATAGATAATTTACAAAAACTAATAATAAACTCATGTAAACTGCAAACTAATAACACTAAAAATAATAAACACAAGAGAAACTGGTGGTGGAATCACGAATTAACCTTAATGAGGAAAAAAGTAAATAAAATACACAGGAAATTTAGAGGATGCTGCGAATGCAATGCTAAAACAATATATAAGGAAGAATACAAAACTATTAGAAGACAGTATAAAAACCAGATTAAATTAAATATATACAATAAATGGACACAATTTATTCGAGAAGAAGCTTTAAAATCCCCATGGAGTGTAGTTGATAAATTAGCTAGAAGAAAACTTAAGAAAAAGGAACCTNAAAAAAAATAAAGAAAAAGGAACCTATTAGTAGTTTAATAATCAATGAACAGTATACTAAAACGATTAAAGACACCTACACTCAATTAATGAATAACCTTTTACCAAACCTTGAACCATCCAAAGAAGAAAACGTAAATATAATTAATAATGATATAGCAACAGAACATAATACAATAGAACTAATAGATGAGGATGACATTGACATAGCCATAAAAAGATGTAGTATTAAAAAAGCACCGGGAATCGACACCATAACAATAGAGGTAATAATAAAAATATGGGATGAGATTAAAGAAATTTTCACTAAAATAATAAACAGATGTTTTAACGAAGGTAAGTTTCCAGAGTGTTGGAAGACAGGTAAAGTTATTTTTCTATATAAAGGGAATAATAAATCCAAAACAAATATCAGCTCATATAGACCCATCTGCTTGCTCCCGATTTTTGGTAAAATCCTAGAAAGAATAATATTTAACAAAATCCAAGAAACAATAGAAGATAACTTACACATACATCAATTCGGATTTAGAAGAGGAAAATCAACAGAAATAGCCATAAATACTCTTTTGCAATTAATTAAAAACAATAATACCAAATACATATTAGGAATATCTATGGATATTAGTAACGCTTTTTCGACAGTGACTTGGCACGACATAAAGAAACAAATTAACAAATTAAACTTAGATATAAAATTAAAAGAAATCTTGTGGGACTACTTAAATAATAGAGAAATTATAATATCAGAAGAAGAACTAATCATTAAAAGAAATATTAATAGAGGGTGCCCACAAGGATCTGTATTAGGCCCGACACTCTGGAACTTAGTAATAAATGATTTAATTAAACTAACCATAGAAAACAACACACAGACTATTGCATTCGCAGATGACTGTTTATTAATAATCGAAGGTAACAATAGAATTGAACTGGAAAGAAAATCAAAGGAAATTATGGAAATTGTACACCTGTGGATGGAGGAGAGGAATCTTAAATTATCAGTGGAAAAAACCTTTGCCATTATGCTTAAAGGAAATTTAGACCGTAGAACTCCAACAGTTAAATATAATTTTAAATCTATTAAGTTTAAAAAGGAAATAGTGTATTTAGGCGTAATTTTAGACAATAAGTTAAGTTTCTTCCCTCATATTAAGTATATTACAAATAAAGTAAAATTAATTTTTTTAAGACTTAAACAGATTATCTGGAATATTCAAAAGTACAATTATAAAAATAAGCTAATAATTTACAAATCACTCTTTCTAAATTTAATTCAGTACGCCTCCTCATGTTACCGTGACCGGATCAACCACACTCATATTAAGCGATTACTCAGGGCTTCCCAAAGATACATTCTAATAAAACTTATGAACTTTACACCGACTACCTCTTACCTGGCAGCTATAACATTAAGTAAAATTATCCCCATAGACTANCAAGTAAAATTATCCCCATAGATTATAGCATAAATGACAGAAACTTAATTTACAACATTAAAAACGAGTGCAACGAAATAAATTACAGGGGAATTAGATATAATAAAGTGACTTTGGACAGTATAATCTGGATTAATATAAATGATAGTGAAATTCCGATCAGTATTAAAGAACTCAAGAAAGAACTATATAAAGACAGTGTGAACCAATGGAACCAAGAATTTATAAGTGATAATAGTGGACTAAATTTTAAAAGATATATAAATAACATTAAAGACTGGTATTTTTCTAAAAGCAATTTATCTTCAAACACCTTAANTAAATAACATTAAAGACTGGTATTTTTCTAAAAGCAATTTATCTTCAAACACCTTAAAATTTTTAACTGGACACTGCCAGGTAAGAGCGTACCTTAAACAAATTAATAAAGTAGAAAACGAAACATGTCNTTAAAATTTTTAACTGGACACTGCCAGGTAAGAGCGTACCTTAAACAAATTAATAAAGTAGAAAACGAAACATGTCAATGTGGCCGCGCCCCTCAGGACACTCACCATATCTTATATAACTGCGAAATGTTCGAACAAGAAAGAAGTATATTAGAAATCAAATTACACCAAAAAGAAGAAACCTGGCCTCTACATCATCTAGAAATATATAATAGTGAAATTGCGGACCTTGTAACTAAATTTATTGAGAAGATATATAAAATTNTTATTCATTGCAGATAAAACAGCAGCGATGGATGTGATATACACAATATTCATGGCTTGTAATAAGGACAATAGGGAGAGGAACAATGAATGGGGAAACCCAAAGGCAAATACGGAAATTATTATAAAGGAGGACGTTAAGAAAGTTTCGGATCCCGGCGCTTCCGGTGAGGACGGGGGATGGGGTGGCCAGAGGTTTAGGGAGGTGTCAATTCAAACAGAAAGTCAGACCTTCAAACAAGTTAAAACTAAGGATCAGGAAATCCAAACGACACAAAGTGAAGAGAATTTCGAGTACAAGGATGGAAAAACTAAAACAGATCAGCAAAAACAAATACAAATTTTAACCAAGGAAAAGGAAACACAGACTCAAGTTGAGAGACTGTATGAGAAGGCTACTCAATACGAGGAAATGGATGAGGAAAAGGAAGATAAAAAGAAGAAGCGACCGTCGAAAGAAATAAGAGAAAATAAAAAAAGACAGGCCTGTCTCGCCCTTCGTCCGGAGGCGGAGGCGTATATTCCGGAACACAGTGATGAAAATATCGAACTTTCGCACTTAAACCTTTCGGAAAATGGTGGACAAAATCCGGAATTTATACACAAGGACTTTGAAAAAATGTTAGTGTTCAGCAGACTGGAAAATACAGAGACCCTGGGTACTGCTACCCAGCTCGTTATCAAGAAGACCATTCCTGGGGGGGAGAGGATCTGTTTCCCCCACAGTGAGTTCATGATGAACCGTATTCTAGCTAGGGATAATATTCCTCTGGATCCTCTGGTGTTGAAGGTACACACAGAGGAATCCAGTGTTCAGAGAGGAGTGGGGACAGTGGACTGGGATCAGCTTTATAGACATTACTTACGTATCCACGGACGTATGGAGTTTAACTATGACAAGGATAACAACATTTGGAATAACAAAATAACAAGATATTAGGATATGTTTTGAGTTGGGTGACTAGTTGACATTGGTAGTTTTCTTTTGTTTGTATTATCTTATCTTATGGTTGCTGGGTTGATAGTACGTATTTGTTTGTTAGAAGAAAACTTTAGGGCTTTGTTGGGTTTATGGTTTTGTTATGATTTGTTTTGTGCTGATTATTATTTTATATATTTTATTTTATATTTTATTTTATGATGTATATGTTAGTTTTATGTGGTTTTGTCAATGTTGTCTTGTTTTGCTTTAGAGCTCCGTCTTGTGTTTTCTTGTGTGCCTGGTTTGTTAAATGTTTATGTTTTGAATGTTGGTTTATGTGATTTTTGTTAATGTTGTTTTGAAAATAAAAATAAATAGGTGATAGGTATTGTGTATTATGGTATAGTATATTATTTAAAGTTATATAATCAAGTGTAGCCAAACTTTATGTGCTTTTATTTGTTATTAGGTACTGTTTAAATTATAAGATTAATTATGTCTGTGTTATATTTGAGCTGTTTTGGTTGTGTTTCGTTGATTCATGATGTGTTATCTGTCATTGTTCTAAATTGTATGAGTTGAACATGTCTTTGTTAATATTGATTTATTTTTGGTTATGTATTTATTTTTGGCTGTATTGTAGTGTTTTGTTTTTGTTTGTTCCGTTTGTTGTTGTTGTGTGAAAAGAAAAAATAAAAAAAAGAGAAAAAGAGAAAAAATCAAAAGTAAAATGGGGGGCTGAGGAGCCGGGCGGCGACCTCCCAGTGGTTCCCCGTGGACTGGACACCGGTTTGGAGCAAGACTCCATTCCCTGGGTCCGCCGGAAGTGAAGGTGCGGCAGCTCTGAGGGGAGAATTGTCCCGGATGGCTGTCGCGCTGGAACAGAAAGTGGGCTCAGGGAAGAATTCGGAAAACACCTGGGTCACGGCCGGGGTCGCTGGCTGGGTCGGGGCCGTCCTGTAGACCAGTCTTGGAGCTGGTTTGCTGTGGGCGGCCTCGGCCTGGCGGGTGGCTTCGGACGGGTTCCGGTGTTGTCTCGCCGACTGGGGATCCCTTTATTGGCATGCCGTAAAGGCTGTCTAACGGTGGACATGCCGTCGAGGCTGGACACCGGTGGGTTCACTGGTCGGGGGGGCAGCATCGGGCATGGCTCGGGTGAGAGTATACCCGGGACAACGCTCGCCTCTTTCTTGCAAAAGAACGAGGAATGAGATTTAAAATTATTATAACTAAATTAACCGGTGCCCAGACGAACTGCCGCCTTCCCACACTCAAAAGATCTGGAGTGTGGGACCCCTTGGAGATTTCCAAGCCACGTAGTAATGTCCTTAAAAATGTTAACCTGTCTCACCTATCTGTCCTTTGTCCTGTAACGTAGAGAGTTCCCTGGCAGTGGTATCAAAGATAAACTAAGCTAAATTTTAAAGTTTAAGGAAATGTACTGTACTGTCTCTGCTGGCACAACCTGTGTACACAAGTTGTTGAGTGGGGGGCGCGGCCGACCGGTTTCGTCCGGCTTCGCAGTTCCGATCTGGAGCTGGGATGTCGGGCGGGGCCTTGCGATTGCGTGCTTCCCCGCTCTTAGAGCAACCAAAACAACCTCAAGTAAATGTTGGGATGTGGACGCGCGGCCGATCGGTTTTGCCTAGCGACATCTCTCTGGTCAAGGTGACTCTAGTAGTATGCCGTCAAGGCTGGTGCTGGAAGATCCGGAAGCTGGGGGGGTTGCGCTGGGTGGGGCCTTGCGATTGCGCTCGTTCACATCCTTCGAGAAAACATAACACCAAAACAACATAAGTTCTGGGGTGGGGGCGGGCGGCCGACCGGTCTTGTCTGGTGTCGTCGCCTTGGCCGAAAGGGATCTTGTGTTCATGCCGTCAAGGCTGAGCATGGGTGAACAGGATGGTCTGGGTGGGGCCTTGCGATTGCGCTCGTCAACACTCTAGAGCTGAAAACACATAACATCTACACTAACGATATAAACAACACCTTACACTATACAAACAAAAAACACAAAACAACACGGTTGTGTCAGCGGGACTTTATATGGTAGAATCTCCAATATAGGATAATCTGGCTTTAACGTCTTATTAGAATTTCACTCCCGGATGGCCTATGGCTAAGTGGGTTCGCGGCTTCTTAAATTTCTTCTTCTTCTTGCACTTCTGTAAAAGACTTTCAATTTGTTGTACTCTAGAAGCTTCTGAAAGATTTGGAAATACCTTTGTGACCTTGCAAACCCCTATCTAGAAGAATGGCACCATTGGACAAATTTATCATTCTAACTGGCAAACTGTCAGAATTTGAAGAGACCAAAGTCCTTGCTACAACAGCTTTGCCTGGCAGGATGCCACCTTTCTCTGCTAGCTCAACTAGACCCAAACATCTGACACATTTTTTTGACACCTGCCTCTAATGACAATTTCACCAGAAGTGGGTATCACAGTGGGTTGACAACAGACTACTGGGAAGCTCATTGGCAAAGAAAAATTCTGTTGCATTGACACCACCAACTCGGTACTGCCAACCCATAGCACACCAAGTCAAGTATCTATATAACACCCCAGCTTACGTAGTACAACAAGCCCCAAAAGACATTCATTCTCTATTTCTGCTGNCAAGCCCCAAAAGACATTCATTCTCTATTTCTGCTGGGGCCGTGGTGGCTGAGCATTTAGCCTGCTCGCCTCCCACCAAGTCAAACTGGGTTCAATCTCCGGCTGGGTCATTACCGGATTTTTGCACGTGGGAATCGTGTCGGACGATGCCGCTGGTTGGCGGGTTTTTTGGGGTTCTCCCATTTTCCCCGCCCCTTTACTCTAGCATTGCTCCATACTCATCTCGATCACACTCATCGGCTCTCAAGACCTCGCTATTAAGAGCCGCCCAAATTTCTTCAGGCACTCTATCACTCTATTTCTTCTCTCTCTCTCTCTCTCTCTC
>NQII01000146.1:1140011-1183283 GCA_002778355.1 Clitarchus hookeri
GGTTGGTGGTAGAAGGGTGAAAATTTAGGAGGGTATGTATTTTTTGATGCCACATCATAAAAAAATAAAAAATAAAAATTTTGTTCAAACAATAAAAAAAAATTGTTTGGGGGTGGCTACCCTTATTACTTAGGGGTGTAAAAAATAGATATAAATCTATTCTCAGACCTACCGAGTATACATAAAAAATTTCATAAAAATCGGTCCAGCCGTTTTGGAGGAGTTCAGTGACTAACACTGTGATGGGAGAATTTTATATATTAGATACATACATACATTTTTTTTTTGTTCTCTAGGCTACTGTCATTAAGCTTCAAGTTCACTTTTCTCTTACTTCTAACTGGTGTGGTCTCACCTGTTAGTGTAGTCAAATCACTTCATTCTGTACTGTTGTTGGGGATGGTTGCTGGTCTCACTACTGTTATGGTTGCCCCAGAGTCAACGACCATCTAACAAGGAGCATCATTCAGGTTCTCCTACACCAGTATTGCATCCAAATCCTGTTTCAGCGAATGTACATGTAAAAATATTGGGGCCTTCCCTCCAGCAGTCGACGACATTTTTTATTTTTAAATTTATTCACACAGCTATTATTTACATTTAACTTTTTGTTCCCATTGGTACTCTTGTTATTCTCAGTGAGCACAACATTTAATGTCCATTTCAATTCTAATTACAGTCCTTTTCAATGCCTATATATTGTTCACAGTTACTTAATTCAGACTCATTATTTACATGTATTAAATCTGTCTATTGCCATCATTCCTAATGTTTTACACTCGCATATATCCAGTTCGATTGTCCCACCCATTACTCTCACTCTTCACTATACTAATGCCCGCTGTCCATAGACTAACTCCTGCTCGTCACTCTTGCCGCCACCTGACATTTTGCTGGCTTGTCGTCGTCGTACACCTGCAGCTTAAGGTCGCAAAAGCCTCCAAACTCTAAACTATCTAAAACTTGTGGCTCGGAGGCCCATTCTAGCTTAAGTAGTCTAGCTGGCCCAATCTGTAAGGTTCCCTGCACCTTGAGTCTCACTGAGAGGCAAGGTCAATGAACCAGAACATTTTTCACAAATAACCACACATAATATTTGACAAAACGAAATGTGTACATAAAGCAAGTTAATCATATGGTCAGCTCTAACACAGTTTGTATTATAGGAGATAGGCTCTTCAATAAATTACCCAAAAATGTTCAAGAAATTGACATTTCTAAAAATTTCAGTAAAATGTTTGTTTGTAACTGCAGTATCCACTTAATGAATATTCAAAAGTAGCTTTAAATTTTTCTTTTTTTCCTTTTTTGTTTATATCTCTCTTAATGTTTCCTAGATGACAGTAGTCTTATTAATAATGTTAATTTGTATGTATATTCTTTCTAAAAATCTATTTTTTTTATTTGTCATGTACGTATATAAGTTTTTGTAACTGTAGCCTAATAATTGTTTTGTGATCTTTACAATCTGGTTTGTATAGATTATTGATTTTAATCTGTAATCATTAATCCTTATAATTGACATTTTGTATACCATCATATGTATGGTGTATTGGATGAATAAAACTAAATTAAATCAGAAGTATGTTCCGGCCAACTGTAGTGCTCCCCTTAATGGGTGGCTAGATCCGTCACTGCTTGTAAATAAGAAATTTGCAGAGGCACCTATTTGGATAGTTTTTTTAGTAACCGTAAAATTATTCATGTTTACATTTATGATTACACTACAGATTTTCTGGAGAACCAACAGGGCTTGATGAGGGATCCAGCCCATGAACTGCGAGCAAAATGTCTCCATGCTATGCGGTTAGCACTTGAGACCAAGAGAAGCAAATTTGTTGCATATGGCCTGGCAGGGTTGCACGTAAGTTGCTTGTATTGTATTTAACTTTCAAACTCTTTAAAATCTGTACATCAGGGCTATTCAGTTGGTTTTTCCCTTGATTCGCTTACAAATAATTACAATGCTTAATGGGCCTTACTCATTTATTTTTACTTATGCCTAGTCAGTTTATTTACGTGAAGATGTAATAAATAAAAAAACATATCATTTTGTTACAAGTTTGAGCCTAGTGGTACACTGGACGTTAAATCAGGTAATTGTATTAAAAAGTATATATTAAAAAAAGAATCTGTAACAAAATATTTAGTCAGTGGGTCAGTCTTGACAAGTCTGGTGGTTCGCATGTGGCCTGTGGGCTGCTAATTGAATAGCCCTGCTTTACATTATGTGTCTTAATGAAATTCCTTCATCTCTTCCATATTTGTAAGGTTCTGTATCCTCTCAACCCTTGGCACAAGGGTATTGTATGACCCAGGCAGTGCCTAGGTAGATGATTCTTCATACCTGGTAGCTTAGCGCTCAGCCACCAGTGTACCCGTTTTGAATGAGTATCTACTCCCTTAATGGCAGGTTCACTGTTCAGTGTAACTGATAGAACGTGGCAAAAGAATCAAGACCAACCTGTGAAAACCTAATAAGAATTACCTTGGAAAAAATCTTTGGTGTGTGCAGAGATGGACCTTAAAGTCCTGTACCAGATTCCATAAAATCATGGCATTTGTCATCTTGTATGGCCTGATTTCATATAAGGTCCTATTTTCCATGGCAGGTTCCATACCAAATTTTTGTACTTGGCCAATCATATTGCAGTTTTATAGAGTGTAGGGTGCTCACGATGGCCATTACTTGAAATTATTTGATGAAGTAACAAAAAAGGATGTTTCCATCTTGACTGTACGTCCATGAGGTTGAAACTCATTCATGTGTCTTGAAAATATAACAAAGACAAATAATATTGACCATGACAGCTTTCAATTACTGTGAGGAAGCGTACTAAAGCTTTAAAACATTACCACTGTAATAAAAAATTAATATGACTGATTTTTCAAAAGCCGGTTTATCAGTCTTATTTAAAAGCAGCAACTTATATGTGAACTGGTAGTGTAGTGGTAGATTCTCGGCTAGATAACATGGTATAAATTTTGGGCTTTAGTTTGAAACGCTGTTGGAGAACATTTTTTTACTACTGAATACGGATCACCACTTTGCATTAAGAAGTTACTATGCAAAATGTTTAAAGATTACATAACTTTTTAAAAATAATACTCTTGTCACTTCATGTTATCATTTTAAAATATGGAAAATACACCAGCAAGGATTAATGTGTTCTTTAACAGCCAGCAATAATATGTGCTAGTTTTTTAATAGGCCTACACAAGGTACTGGCTAGCAGCAATTCTATGAGTGGGGTTGATATTTACTATGAATCGTATAGTTATCTACATCTGTCAAGTGTGTGTAATGCTTGTATGCCAACTGCTGTTGTATGATAGGAATCTTCCATGCTGACTCTTATAGTAATTGTTATAACGGCTNTCCACGTGTCCCGAAATTTTTCACCTGCCTGTGGTTCCACGTGCCGCCATGAAGGCGCCAGCAAAGTGCGCTAGGTGGGGGGTGGTGTGAGGGGGGGATGGTTGTGAGCTAACGTTGTTCTATAATCCATAAACCTTCACGCGACAATTTTAAAATATGGAAAATACACCAGCAAGGATTAATGTGTTCTCTAACAGCCAGCAGTAATAAAGCAAGTTTTTTAATAGGCCTACACAAGGTACTGGCTAGCAGCAATTCTATGAGTGGGGTTCATATTTACTATGAATCGTATAGTTATCTACACATCTGTCAAGTGTGTCTAATGCTTGTATGCCAACTGCTGTTGTATGATAGGAATCTTCCATGCTGACTCTTATAGTAATTGTTATAACGGCTNTAATGCTTGTATGCCAACTGCTGTTGTATGATAGGAATCTTCCATGCTGACTCTTATAGTAATTGTTATAACGGCTCGTGCACCAGACCTTATAGAAGCTTGTATAAGAGCAAGGACGGCAGCAGGTATAGTGCAATATTGGTTTTAGAATTGAATGCAGGTGCTTAGAAGTGGGCAGCTAGCAGCCTACATACAGGTGATCATGGGTGGAAATGACTTGTTCAAGTAAATATTGTCTTGCTGAATGGATGTGAAATATGAAGCTTGTAATCTCTGCGTGTTCCATTGCGGTGTTATTTTGATTATCTTAAATGAGCATACAGTAGAACCTTACTGAAAGGTTTGCAGGTCAGTCATTATAGATATTTTTGGGGAATTTTGGACTGATTTTGACCCATCTCCAACCCCAATATGCCAAAATTTGCAATTTTTTGCTGAAAGTCTGTGTTCAATTGTCTCTAAACAAAAATAACAATTTTTAAAATTAAACATAAATTAATTTTAATGGGCAGACGTCTTCTGAAAAAAATAATACAAGAGAGGCTCCTAAAATGTTAAAAACATCTAGCAGCATGACGATTTAACTAGCATTGTAAGTCCATGTTCAATCGTCTCTGGCGTAAAATCAACATGATTTTTCTGTGGAATATTAATTAAATTTAATAGTCAGATGTCTTTAGAATGAAATGATACCACAGAAGACTATCTGCAACCTTATTTGTTGCCAATCATTACAAAAACGTTAACATTGGGCACTGCCTACATTTTTCGGCACAAAAATTTAATGTTTGGTGGCATCTTCTAAAAAAATCAGACAATATTGCAACAAAATATTAATTTATATTCACTAACGGACAAATAAAATTATACCATAGAAAAGTGTCTGCAACCTCCTTTATCGCAAATCAATTACAAAAACTGTAACATTGTGTACTACATTCTTTTTTGTGCCATATTTACAAACAAAGCAGATACTCCATTGTTTATATCGTACAGAAAAAAAACTATTTTCCAAACCGCAGGTTACTGAAAGCCTGGTTTCAACTGATGTTATAAAAGCACTTCAGATCATGTCTGTCTGTTATGTCTGATGAACCCACTGAAAGGGTGAATGAGGGAGGTGTNATGTCTGATGAACCCACTGAAAGGGTGAATGAGGGAGGTGTGGCTGAGGAGAAGGCTGAAAGTGAAGATGCGAGAATATATCTGGCTCCCATCAAGTGTGATGGACTGGTGGAGAGGTGGAGGCNGTGTGGCTGAGGAGAAGGCTGAAAGTGAAGATGCGAGAATATATCTGGCTCCCATCAAGTGTGATGGACTGGTGGAGACCAAGATGGGAGGAAGACTTGCTGTGGTTTCACAGTGCGAGTTAGTTTATAATATAAGCTTCCATATTGCTGGTTGCATGTCCAAAAAAACCAAATGTAATAAGCTGTCAACAAACAGTAATCAAAATTCACTAAAAATCTTAAGTATTAATTACAAAAGTCAAGTGAGAAGGCAAGGGAGGCTGGTGGACTAGAAGGTTGGTATATATTTTCAGATATGAGTTATCCTCGCCCATACACTTGTCACCAAGAGAAACACAACATGCTGCAACCTAAAAAAGTGCAACAGATTTGTGTTTCAGCAGATTTCCCTCAAATATTAAACTTTTTCACCAAAATTTTTTACTGTTCCTCGCAAACAAGTTGCAATAGAAAGTTAATCACTTTAAATGGCGTCAATGTAGAGAGATCCTACTCTATTAATATTATGAATGTATCATTCCACCACAGCTGATGCATATTAACTACAAAAGTTGGTGTACACAAGTAAGATACAGTGTCTTTATGTTGCAGTGTGAGAAGAAATTTAGGCTAAATCGTTTCTAAGGATTTTTACTTTATTTCATTTTCTTCTTGTAGGCCTTAAAATGTATTATTTCAACATATAGGATACAGCGATTAGAAGCAAATTATTGTGATCAGTACTATACTATTGAACAGGCGACACCATCAGTGTCTCAGCTTACTGATTTGATGACAAAATAATATCTGCATTCATGTTGTTTTTACGTTATTTTAAATAGTAATAAAAAAAAAAGAAAAATATGTAAACATTTTTATTGACGTTTACTAAATAGAACATTTTTATAAAAAGTGTTACATCAATTACAAAAAACGGATGCAGTAATTTCTGCCATAACAGTGTTTGCTACAGTGTTATTTTCTCTCTGGTGACCGTGTTTTGCTAGAATGATGACTGCATCCTGCTGTAAAATTGTTTTTATTTAATTCAAATAATTTATAACTGATGTGTACTTACTAGAGCACATTGTTTTTAGCCAAATATAGTTATGCTGCAGAACTTATACAAACCATTTTACCCAGTGGCATTTTACTGAAATAGTCTAATGTAAAAGTAAGTAGATTAAATATGTGATTAAATTACTGTAAGGTTTTGTTTATATATATATATTTTTTTAATAATCACTTTTATCTTAAAAATTAAATATGTCAAATTTGAGGTACCGACATACTTGGGATTTTCGAAACATTAACACTGGGTTATGGGAAAATTTAACTTCTACAATGTTTTGTTGCTTTAAAGTTGCAGTTATTTTATTTTGTTTGATAATACTTTTACAGGTGCTGGTAGAGGAAGTTTAAAAATATTCATAATTCCTGTGCTGGATAATGACTACTAAGTTGTGTTTGCCTCCCAGTGTTACCAACATAATTCTAGTATCAAGTTTCTTCAATGGAATCTCCTGATACAGCATGTTGGTAATGTTAATCAATTAATAGCATTTACACACATACACACTTTCAAGCAGGATCAGCGTGGATGAGATGATTTTGGCACTAATTGCAACCTTTTGACTTAATCTGTTAGTTTGGCAGGCTTGAAAAATTTATGAGGTAAGATGAGATTGGAGCAGTGGCAGAATGAAGACAGTGGAGGAAATGGAAGTGCCCCAAGAAAACCCACACTATGATAGTGCCCACCACACTCCCAACACAAGAATTCCTGTCTGAAAAATTTTCACCTGCTAGGATGTGGGCTAATGCCAGAAACCTCATGAGGGAGAAACTAATAATTACTAACAACTAAGTTATTAGAATAATGGAAAGGTATGCTAAGTGGAGGTTATATGAATAACATTTCTGAAGGTTCTTCCACTTACCAAAACTGATTTAGATTTTTTTGATTTTAATTTATAGAAACTTCTCAGAGATGACAGATTTCAGTCAAATTTTGAGCCAGAAGATGATTCAGTGTGGTTGCCATCTCAATTGCTTCATGCAGTGAGCTCCATACTCATGCAGTCGGATGACACACAAGTTGATATGCTCAAGGTGAGAGTGGTATTGAATTTTAGAATTCTTGAACAGATTTAATACACTAAGCATTCCAAATTGCATTTCATCTGTTGAAAAATGATGAGGTTGCAGTAATTTGTTTTTTATGACAGTGAGTAATAAATACTTAGTTAAAATAAAATGTGTTTATGGGTGGTATAGAGATGTAACAAAAGTGGGCAAAGTTATGTAAAATTATTATTAGTATTTTATCTTTTAAATGAAAAATATATTTAAAATGGCATAGATTTCATTTGTTAATGTTACAGGTAATTTCATTTTCCAAAAAAAATACAAATTTGGCTTTATGTTTTGAAATTAATTAGTTTTTGCAAGCCTTTTTTTTCACCTGTTGATATGTGAAAGTACTGTCATGATATTGAAAAATGTTAAAATATCATTCTGGTACTGCACTCATTTGCGAAAAAAGTTGATCATCTTGAACGAATCGCGCGAGTACAATGAAGGTTGCTATACAGTGTTGTCATAGCCTGACATGCGTCTCATTTGTGTTAAATGTGATTTGCTTGCATGAGTGGGCCACTAGGAGGGCATACATGTCCTGCCATCATTCATAGCTGCAAGACACAGAATAAGGCCTTAGTATTAGTGTGAGCAAGTTCAGTGAACACACAGCATGCCCTGATGGCACATTCAACAAGCCTTTGCCCAGTTAGGCGAGTTTGTGAGAGGCCATGGCCTCCAAGAGGCAGGTTGGAAGTTTCTACACATTACTTGTCACTTAAACCGTTCTGCCTACACTGTGAGTCGATGTTGGACGCATTAGGAACAGGAGGGTACACACATTTGTCGAAGGCTCCGGTCAGCCTCAGCTTATCACTAGCAGGGAAGATCATTTCATTGTACGACAGGCTGTAAGCACTCCATGGGTGTTGCTGGACACCATCTAGGGACATGTCACTGCAGCTAGCAGAGTAAGATCTGTCATAGCAGCGTCTCTTACGTCATCTCTTATGTCATCTACCATTAAGACCTGAGCTTCGCCAAGCATTTGAGACCTTCTGCTGGGAACAGGCAGCATGGCAGCTTGGGGATTGGTGACAAGTGGTGTTCAGCAATGAATCACTGTTCTGTCTGGATACAGACAACCGCTAAATTTGACTCTGGAGTCAAGGAGACGTCCTGAAGAGCACAGCGATCCATGCTTTATTGTAGAGTGACACACCACCCCAATGAGAGGTGTCATGGTGTGGGGTGCCATTTCCTATGATTCCCACACCCCACTGGTGGTGATTGAAGGAGTCCTGATGGTGCGGCGATACATCCAGAGAATTCTGTGACCATGTGCGCTCCCCTTCCTGGTGCATCTTGACAACCCCATTTTCCAGCAGGTCAGTACCCGACCTCATGCAACACTGGTATCTCTGGCCTGCCTTTGTGATATCAACATTCTTCCTTAGTCAGTATGGTCTCCTGACATCTCGTCCATCGAGAATGTGTGGGGCCAGAATGGACGGCAACTACTCTATGTTTGGAGAGCTAGTTGTGTCGACTGTGGCAGGATCTTCCTCAGGAGAACATCCAGCATTTGTATGCCTTCATGCCCAATGGTATTGCTTCCTGTCTCCATGCTACAGGTGGTCAAACACCATACTAAGTGCATCCTGCAAGTGTTGGTCACCTGGAATACATACTTTGTGTGGTACAATATTTTGATGTTTTCTGTGTACATACTACCATGTCCTGTGCCTATACCCACTTATGTCCTCTGCGATGGCACCTTCAGGGTGATAAATGTTTTTTGCAAATGAGTGTATTTATAAGTAGTCTTTGAAGGAATGCATACTTTTAATTTACTATCACAAAACATTCCCTATTGTTTTTTTAGCTTTGTGGAAAATAAGTTTTCACGTTTCAGAGGGATGTGGAAAAATGAGGAATAGATCTCAGTTTCCTTCCTTGTACTAGTACATACTTAGTTTGGTATTGCAATTCATGCTGGTATCTTGGGCGCTAGACCTAATTTATTACACACTGTAAGGCGAGTGGGGAATTTCCAGGCAGGATTTATGGTCTTAAGGCTTTGCTGAATATTTCGCTTTGCAAGGTGCTCCTTCCTTGGAGGTAGCTTCCTGGTGAGACAGAGGTTTCTTCCTAGTCATCCTGGGGAGATAGCAAATCAGCCAGTGGCATTAGACAGACTGTAGTCTATTCTCTGTATTTTCAGACTTTTTGAATCAAACCTTTTAAAAATCACTCCATGTACTACATAGGTATTTGGTTGTTTCCTTAATATGTCATGTGTCGCAAGCATTTTATACTTCTGTTAAAATAATAGTATGTTATTTTTTATTAAGTTGGGCTTTTACTTATATTTTATCTATAAATTATAGTTTTTCATTTATAATTAATATGAATAAAAACAGGAAGAAAATAGGCATGTTTGTAATGCCTAGTAAGAAATAGTTCTCATGCGAACTATTAAACTGATTGCACATGAATGTGGTGCGTTGTCCCTTTGCAGAGATGACTAGACCACCTTGTGGTGCCACTGTACATCTTGGAGTTTATTTTCTTGGTACATATGTGGCTTTCTTCAACACTGCTCTAAATGTGCTCAGCACTTGTGAGTGTGTTGGTTAATGGTGGTTTTTCTTCAGCAATGGACCATCAAGTCAGCTCTCCTGTAGTTCCATGGCTGGCAGGGAGGGGTTTTGGGGACACAGTGTATGTGTTAATGCAAGTATTGGTGTAATGCAAATGGTGATGGGAATGATAGGTAAGTTGCCTTAAGCAGGTGGTAGGTCAAAGGAATTTGTTATTTTGCATGCTTATTGCTCTTTCAGAAAATACTTGCTAGAAACAAAACATCTATAGTCCATTCACAGTTACTTCACACTTTTATGAAGTCTTACTAAAGTTCTACTTCTAGGATATTCCTCTGCCTCATGCAAATAAAGCTTAACTAAGTATGGAAAATTACTCTAAAGTGACAACACACTGCATTCGTGAGCACTCAGTGTAATAATATGTTACATGAGAACTATTTCTTACTAGGCATTACCAACACACCTATTTTCTCACTTTTTAAATTCATATTAATAATAAATGAAATATTACAATTAATGAATAAAATACGAATAAAATTTCAATTTAACTAAAAATAGGGTACTTTTATGAAAACGAGTATAAAGCACTTGTAGTACACAACATAATTACAAAACAACTAACCATGTCATACATGGAGTGATTTTTCAAAGGCTTGATTCAAAAGCGTGAAGGAACAGCGAGTAGACTATACGAACATTTACCATTCAGCAATAATATGCAGTTTTTGAATAAAATTTAAATTTGCATTATTGAATCTTTACACACTGATGGCCTTGAAAGGCAACCTTTTAAAGATCAGTACACTTGTATTTTTGGCTTAGGTGTGTGTGTGTGTGTACAGGCTGTTCACCTGTAAACTCAGCACTTTTGAAATCAACTTTTGAAAACACTGCTCCTACCTGCGAATGTTTTAATGGGTACTCTGAGTGGCATGCATCCAGTAAATTTGGTACTAATGGAGGGAAAGTAGTTCCATGTCTTAGCATTAAATTAATAGTGTTTGGTAAATGTTTGTGAATACTGAAATAATTTATTTTGCTTCCTGCATATTTTAAGTCATATAAGTGTAAGAATTAGCAAACTTATAGAAATATTACCTTTCTAATAATTTCATAAATTTACATGACTGACAAATGAATACAGTGATCAGGCCCATGGCAATGTTAATTGTATATTTGGTGTAAGAGTACAGTGTACATAAAGTAGAACTTAAGCAGTGCTTTCAGAAGTGCTAAGTTTACCATGAACAACATGTGTGTGTGTGTGTGTGTATATATACACAAGTGTGTGTATGTGTATATATATATATATATATATATTTATATATATACACACATACATGCACAGACACACACTTCATTTGAGTTGCATTGTGTGATTGTTGCTGCTCGCAATAACATGTTTTCCATCAGTGTGCATAGAAATGTTGCTCTGTTTGTTTGAGGTCCTGCTGAATGTGGCGTGCAGCAACTACTGGACAATGAATGGTCGCATCATCATCCAAATTCTGACGCTGTGCAGTGAGGCCCACGAGAATGGCAACCAAGCTGTTAGGACTGCTGCCCAGGCTGCCAGCAGTCAGACCTTGCGGTCATTTTGCAACTTTTTGGGTATTGCTTTGAGTTGTCTCTACTTTTGATGCCTTTGCTATATTTGCAGTTTCTATTTCTCTAAATGTGACTGGTCCTGTTAGTAAAACGTAAACATTATAAGTTTTTCATCATCAACTGCTGTTTCTAACCTGCATTTGAGAAGGCTTAGAGTAATATTTTCCACAGTCACTCCACCATTCCTTACTCTTCTCCATTGCCTTGCAATCTAGCAGTTATCTTCCTCTTGGCCTTCCTTGTGATACCTTTTCTGCATTTTTGAGCTATTTTGCTGTTCTCATTATACTGTAACTTCCAGTAATTTGTATGTATTCAAACCATCTCATATCTACTTCTGTAGAAGCTTGACAAGTGCAAGCAAGTACAATACAAAAGTTATTCTGAGAATTTCCCCCACCTGCTTTTTTTGTGTCTCGCTAGCACACTGGCTTTTTGTCAGGGTGATCTGGGTTTGACCCCTGATGGGGTTACGGTACTCCTGATTTTCATAAGGTACATGATATCGTTGGCTGTGGGGATTTTCTTAGGATACTCATGTTCCCCCTTTTATACATTCTATCTCCTTATCAACCCAAATCTCTCATCTCTGATCTTTTTTTCTTTTTATTTAACCATTTGGTTACTTTTTACAAAAATGAGCATAAAAATAAAATTTGAACATTTAGTGTGATAGTTTGCATTGAAACATTTTAAGTACCATCCATTTTATTACTGTATATAATTATACTATTTTTAGTACATATTCATTGTGTTGTCTTATTGTGGTGTATATTGTGCAGATCAAAGAGAAAAATTGTGGAAAATTATTGAATTTGTTGAAATACATTTACGTACTACACATGAAACCTTGTTGGAAACACAATTATCGCATAGTTATACAGGATAATTCTAAGTTAGCTTTACAACTTTGAACGCTAATAACAAATTATTGGGAGGATGTACGATGTTGATTCCAATACACAAATGAAGCCACACACCTCAAGTTTTATGTACATAGACCGTAGTACTGAATAGTGCCACCACAGGCGCTCTCAACCAGTGTGGTCAAGATGGCGTCTTTCATAGGTGTGGAGTGAGCTCGGTGTGTGTTTTGGTATGAAGAAACAGTCAGTGACACAAGTGCAAAGGAAATTCTTCACAGAGTGTCACAAAACACCACCCAGTAGGCCAACAATTTACTCCTAGCACAGAACTTTGTTGATACGTGATGTTCTGTAACCCATAATGTGAAACTGACAGACCACAAGTTTCTGAAGATGTCGTGGAACAGGTTAGGGATAGCGTCTCTCGAAGTCCATGCAAGTCAACAAGACGTGCATCTCGGCAAAGTGGGATTCCACAAATGACTGTGTGACGTGTTTTACGAAGATGTTTACACTTAACCCCATTATTATGGATGTTTGTTTGGACTGTGTCCACTGCCGACCATGAGACTAAATAAACACATACAGTCAGCAAGACAAAAACGAAAAAACCTTTTACAACACCACAGACAGATAATTAGGAAAGCTGTTTCCTTGTCAATAGAATATTAAAACTACAAAAAGATGGACAAACAACTTATTATTACAAAACAGGACAGACAACAAAAGCAAACCAAATAAAAGACAACACTATGACAACAACTAAACACTAAAAAAGTGAACAAAACAGAGCAATAAAAAACCCAATATCAGTGATCACAGCTGAAGAATAAAAATTCAAAACAAACATGAAAATAAAACAAAATACAATGAAACACAAGTCAGGAAAAGTATTCCTTGTCAGATTATAAAACTAAATATATCAACACTACGAACAACACAGGAACTACAAAAAATAACCAGAGAGAAAACTAACAGAGTACACAGTACCACAAAAATAATTATAAGTCTTCACGACATTTCGGGGCCTGGAAACAAGGAGACAGTTTTTCGTAGTTATCTATCTGTCTGTGGTGTTGTAAAAGGTTTTTTTGTTTTTGTTTTGCTGAGTCTGTATATGTTTATTTAGTCTCATGGTCGGCAATGGACAAATTCCAATCAAACCATCATGATAACATGACCTCACCATTGCCATTAAACTTCAAAGATAAAAACTTAACCCCATATTGAGTATTGATAGTGTAAGCCATTTCAGATTGTCAAAAACATGCACGCAAGGATTTTTGTACGAAAATGTTGTGGTGGAATGAAGATGAACGATTTCTGGACTCAATAGCTTTCAGTGACGAAACACATTCCATGTCACTGGCAAAGTCAACCGCCACAACTGCAGGGTTTGGGGTAGTGAAAATCTCTGTGCTTCCTGGGAACATGTTCGTGGAAGTCTGAAAGTGAATGTGTTTTGCGCCCTCAGCAAAGATAAAGTGTGTGGGCCATTTTTCTTCATGGAGACGACCATTACTGGCATTGTGTATCTGAATATGCTCCAACAATTTCTCATTCCTCAACTTGACGAAGATGACCAGGAAGTACGCATTCACTTCCAGCAAGATGGGTGCACCCTTCTGCGTAAGGTCCTTGACAGTTTCCCAGCTCGATGAATTGGCCAGCTCATTCCCCCAACCTAACACTGTTAAATTTTTTCTGATGGGGCTACGTTAAAGATTGAGTGTACATGGCACCCTTACCTGCAAATTTGGCCGAACTTGAAGTTGAATTACGGCCACAGTTGGTGACGTGACACCAGCGATGCTGTGTCGCATGTGAAAGGAAATTGACTTCACATGGGGGACGTCTGCAGTATAACCAATGGAAGTCACATTAAACCATAAACAATATGTGTGGATAAAACCTGAAGTGTGTAACTTAATTTGTGCGTTGGAATCAACATTGTAATTACTTTCAATAATTTTTTATTAACATTGANTGAATTACGGCCACAGTTGGTGACGTGACACCAGCGATGCTGTGTCGCATGTGAAAGGAAATTGACTTCACATGGGACGTCTGCAGTATAACCAATGGAAGTCACATTAAACCATAAACAATATGTGTGGATAAAACCTGAAGTGTGTAACTTAATTTGTGCGTTGGAATCAACATTGTAATTACTTTCAATAATTTTTTATTAACATTCAAAGTTCTAAAGCTACTTAAGGATCACCTTCAAATTCAGGCAGTTAAAAGCTAGAGAAGTATGATGTGTTTCCAGAAAATAAGTACTATCTTTGTGTGTTTTCTGTGAATCTTGTAATAAGGCTATGCATGTGTATTTACTTTTCTTTCATTCAAGAATGAAGTAGCCTAGCCAATATTGAGGGCCGCTACACTTCAGTTATCAATTTTAAAACAATTATTCATTGTGGCAGTTGTTAAAGTTAAGTTTGTCTTCTAATTTTTCAATTTGAATAAATTTCAACAAATTGAATTTATACTCATATTTTTGTGAAGTTAATAAATTGAATGTGACAAGTGAAGGTATGGTGAGAAAGTGGGTTAGAATGTGTAATGAGGAAAGAATGTTCATTACGAGAGAGTAGTGGCCGGCTGTGGCTACTGAACAGTTGCATAATAGGGGTGTTTGGATTGATGTTATCTATCAAGTGCACTAACATTTTCGAAAATGAATTATAAGTATTAGTGCTGGTAAAACAAACAGTTANGTGAAGTTAATAAATTGAATGTGACAAGTGAAGGTATGGTGAGAAAGTGGGTTAGAATGTGTAATGAGGAAAGAATATTCATTACGAGAGAGTAGTGGCCGGCTGTGGCTACTGAACAGTTGCATAATAGGGGTGTTTGGATTGATGTTATCTATCAAGTGCACTAACATTTTCGAAAATGAATTATAAGTATTAGTGCTGGTAAAACAAACAGTTATTTGTTGTATTAATGCCATTTCTTTTGTGCTTCTGTAAAGAGGAGGAATGCCAGGAGCTAGACAAAAGCCTCCAGAGAGCAGGAAACCAGTCTGATGTGGCAACTGGGGTGTCTTGCTTCAACGAGGTTATTCCCATCCTGCAGTTCATTTGTAGCAAGATGGATGAAGCTCAAGCGTAAGTTGTGTGGTGCAAGGATACCAATTTAATTATAAAAAAATAAGACAAAGAAATTGAGTAATTTATGAAATGTCTTAAAAACAAACAAGGATGAGTAAACTTGTCAATTTTTAGAATTAATAAAATAGTAAGAACTGCTGACAGTGGTGATAAATAAGTAAAAAGTGTGCTGCTGATGTGTCATCATGTTGGTAATTATTAGAGTAGTACTGATACCATTACAATACTGGACTTGGAGATGATAGTGTGTAGTATAGTCAAAAACAAATAAGTTTTATAAAATTCAAGTACAATTTTTAAGAAAATTTATCCAAATTGGTGAGTTGTAATGTTATTGCATGTTTTTGACATATTTTCAATGTTTATACANTTTTTAAGAAAATTTATCCAAATTGGTGAGTTGTAATGTTATTGCATGTTTTTGACATATTTTCAATGTTTATACATTCATTATTTTACAGTTATACAAAGTATAAATGCTTAACTAATCTAGAAAGTAAGCAAACATTATTTGCTATCATTCTAGCACCAACGTAGTCACAGTTGAGCTGAGCAGATTTCTCAAATATGACTTTGCAATTAATAATCAACACTATAGATAATGTTCAGGGGGAGGGTTTTTGGAAAAGTTTTGAAAGACACAATGAGTTGCGGGAGAAGACTGGTTATTATTCAAACTATCTCTAAGTAAGCCTTACATAAATATACAGTCACAAACTAGCCTGACCCTATGCTCTGAACTGAATCTTCATTATCAATCAATCTCACTGCTCTGTTGAATCTCTAAATATACACTAGTCCTGAGAGGGTCAGGTAGTGATTTCTTTCTGGAAGGAGCAGTCACTTTGCAGCCGCCCCTACCTCTTCCCTCTCTCGTACCCCTACAAGGTTCTAATTGCTGAACTTCTAGAACAATTGCCTAGTGAACACTGAACTGGTGACATTTTCTTGGCAAATAACAGCATCATACTATGCACAACAAATATGTCTCGGTGATACATCCAGTACGGTGCCAATAAGTTGGCTCAATGTTGTAACCCGGCATGAGCCACCTGTCAGGAGCTGGCCTTATTCCTATGGAGCACATGAATTTTTAAATATTAAAATTAGGGATGGGTCGGTTCGGTTCTTCGGTTCCAATTTATACCGGTTCTTGAGGTTTGATTCAGAACCGGATTTAGGCTAACAACAATTACTCGGTTCTTGGTTCTATACAGCCATGGCAAACTCTGTTGTTACAAAAATAACTATGGTATTTACTCATGTATAGCGCACTTTTTTCCCAACACAAAGAAAAAAATCTGGGGTGTGTGCTATACACGGAAAAACAATTAAGGAGTGGTATTCGTAAACTGTTCCGTGATGTTTGGAGGGAAGTGTATGGGACCAGTCTGTTATCTCATCTCTCGCTCTTACATCAACACTCCTCTCCCTTCTGTCCCTCTCTCAATTCTCAGCCCATAAACAACACTGCTAGCCGATCGATACATTCCTCCAAGCTTTCTTTGTTTGGTAGGATGGTCGCGGGTCTAGCGTAAGAGAGGGAGAAGAGATTTTTTTTTTCGAGGTGTCACATTCCAGCACTGCAAAAAAAAAACCAGCGCGGCACTGCATAAAACACGCAAAAAAAAAGGGCCGCCTAGTCACCATAAAAGAAGCAAAAAAAGATAAGGAATCTGGCCGCCTGCCTACCACACATGTTGACATTCTTTTAACTAAACTTTGTAGGTTACATTTATCGTACTGCCCGGCATAATGTTTGGTTTGAGGGCCACGAGTTATTTAATTAAAGTATTTTCCAAACATATTACAATCACCACATATTAATGTAAAAAAGAATAATTTTTTACATATTTACTAACCTTAAATTAATTTAATACAAGTTTATCTGTATACATTAAAACTCATCTTCACACTTTGTTATAGTTCAATTCTTCTATAAGTTGGATAAAACATTTAATGAATTTTACCTGCATTGGTTTATAAAGTTGCAAGCAAAAGACAAGTATTCAAAATAGAACAGAATACTGGAACCGATATTTAAATTGCAGAATCGGCACCGGAACCGGAATTGACATTTTTTGTTATTCGACCCATCCCTAATTAAAATAACTCTAAACACTGCAGGATACAACACAGGTTCTGTAACGTGGCAAGGTGACGGGTTGCTTGCTTACAGTGCCGGTCGTTGTGGCAATAGTGTGGTGTTTCTGCTGGAGTGCCTCCACACGCTTGTCCTCAGTCTGCCACAGCAGATCCACAGCAACAAGCACTTCACCACCTTCCTGTGGCAGAAGTTCTGTCCGGCTCTCATCGCCTTTCTTGGCTCCCCACGTGTAGACAAGAATATTGTGTCGCGGGGCAGGACAGCACCCATCGAGGTGGAGGTGGGGCGGGGATCTGGCTGTCTGGCCACAGCTCCTAGCTTCAACAGCTCGGAGGCCAAGACTGTCTACAGGTATCTAGTAATATAATGTTCTTCTGTACTTCATAGTTAGAGCTGTAGATTCTTTAAGAATGTAGTTTATTGTTAACCATGAATGTCTATTGAAATTTGTTTGGTGTGTAAATAATGCACAGTCTAAAGAAGCTTAAACTGCATACAATCATATTATGTAATTTTTGTTTGACATTAAATTTTAAAGCGGTTGCCAAAAGAGCTCAAATTTTAATCACTACAGTAGAACCGCTTTATAACGATAGTTGACAATGGCAAAATAAATTATTGCTATAGCGATTATCGTCATAACAAAATTTACAGTGCCCCGTAATTTTTTTTATTGTATTTGTCCTTGTAGATCCTGTGTTTAAAGAATGCCATGAACTACGCATGCATATGCAGCGACAAGTTAATACAAAAAAAATTTGCGTCTGACAGCGGCATTATGTAACGACCAGCAGACATGACTTTGCTTCCTCCTCCATTCTTCTTCTCCTCCCCCAAATTTTCGGGTTGCGGGAGGGAGTTAGTTGACTACCAATCAGCGGACTACTTCACTCCTTGTCTCTCTCTTTCACCTACCTCTTCTTCTCCTGCTTCGCCCCCCTCTTCCCCCCAATGTTAAACCTGTCTATCGACCCTCTGTCCGCTTCCTTTCTTCTGTCTCCACTCCCTTTTCCATTCATGTTACCAATCAATAAATTCCTCCAAGCCTTCTTTGTTTCCAGGTCAGACAAAGGATTGCCAGCCTCTCAGGTAGAGAAAAAGGGAAGAGGCGGTACAACGTTTTCTTGAGGGGTGACATTCCAGCACAGCAAAAAAAAAACTGCCGATCGATTGGTAGTTAGAAAGAAAAATTTCTCACCACAATTGTTGACACAGTTTTTGGTAGTTGTTGCCGTTCTTCTTTTAACATAATTAAAGTATTTTCCAAACATACCACAATCACCACACATTAATGTAAAAGAATAATAATTTGTTACATACTAACAGGTGCCACAATTTGTTGGTAAAATTTTATTTAAAAAAAAATTCTTTCTGGTACTTGTTGCAAAAGTCATGGTTCGCACTATACACTAGTAAATACGGTATCATAAACAACGTAGCATTGTCTAGTAAGTGTTAGACGTAATCATGCTTTTCCCCTTACACGCCTTGCACATGGCGATGCAATGACCTTTCAAGCCGCAGAGTCTTCCTACCTCCACAACATAAAAGGAGCGGTAGGCTGCTAGCATATCGCCGCCACCACCTCTCTGCCCTTTTCCATAACTTACTGCACTTTTCCAGCGTACCCCTCATTTCTTGGCCTCGACTAGCTCTTCTCCCATTCGTACCTCTCCCATCTTCTATCATACCTTCTTCCTTATCTCTCTCAACACCCACCCGCTCCGCTTTCTAGCTCCGGCTGATGCAAGTGTCGCCATGCGATGCAGACTAACAAAGGCTGGCTCGCGCGTGGCAAGTGGGTGAATGTCACTTGCGATACGTGTTTAAACATTTTCAAAATACGAGTTTACAAATGTTTGTATCACTATAGCGAAAGGCTTCATTAACAGATTTGCGTTATAAACGAAATTAAGTACCTTTCAAATAATAGGGAAAATGACGGTGCATTTAAAAACTATCGCAATAGCGGACAAGGACGCTATAGGCCATACTTGTTATAACGCAGTTCCATTGTAGTTGAAAACAAAAGTTATTTATTTTCCACATTATAAACAAAACTTCACACCAAACCTCTGGTAATAGCACGTCACTATTGCTTAGGGTAGGGTGGTGATTCCGAACACCTTTTGTCGCACTGTTCAATCAGAAAGTAACAGTATATGTATATTTCTGCATATTTTATGCCACCACGTATTTTATGCACCGTAACTTTGTATCACCAAACCATGAAATAAAAAAATTCTGCGCAATTTACGCAGTAGCTTTTACGGGCGACAGGTGACAAGATGTAGAATGGCAGCTGGCAAAAAATATGGTCACCCAGCAGGCAGCAACCCTGTACTAGAGGTGGGTAAACAAACTATTTTTAGACATGCCTGGAAGCAGAAAGGTAGAGCCACCATTCCTCCTCACTACAGCTCCTGTAGTCAGCCAGCCATGTCTCATCACCCACTCTCTCTGTGTAATAGGCCAAGCTTGTCTGTCAGTTACGCCATGCCATGCCACGCCACGCCAGTCCATGCCATGCCACTCCACCATTTCCCCCTCTTCTATGTAGACGTGCTTATACATTACGTAAGTGTACCGTTTGTTGATGTCAAAGTGTTTTACTATATTATTTTAAGATCCTTTCGGATGCATCATTTTAGTTTTATTAAAGTTATAACTAAGGATGGGTCGGTTAGGTACTTCGGTTCCAATTTATACCGGTTCTTGAGGTTTGACTCGGAACTGGTTTTAGGTTAACAACAATTACTCGGTTTTACACAGCAATGGCAAAACTCTGTTGTCACAAAAAGAACTAGGTATTTACTCATGTATAGCGTACTCTTTTTTTCCCAACATAAAGGATAACATTTCTGGGGTGCCTGCTATACACGGAAAAACAATTAAGGAGTGGTAGTTGTAAACTGTTCGGTGACGTTTGGAGGGAAGTGTATGGGACCAGTCTGTTATCTCATCTCTCGCTCTTACATCAACACTCCTCTGCCTTCACTCTCTCTTTTTCTCTCAGCCCTCCCCGGTAAACAACACTGCTAGCTGATCGAATCGATACAGCCTTCTTTGTTTGGCATGATGGACGCGGGAGTAAAAGAGGAAGAAGAGACTTTTTTTTGAGGTGTCACATTCCAGCACTGCAAAAAAAACCAGCAGGGCACTGCATAATAGACACAAAACAAAGGGCCGCCTAGTCACCATAAAAGAAGCAAAAAAAGATAAGGAATCGGGCTGTATACCACAGCTGTTGACGTTCTTTTAACGAACCTTTGTAGGTTACCTTTATTGTACAGCTTGGCATAATGTTTGGTTTTAGCGCCATGAGTTATTTAATTAAAGTATTTTCCAAACATATCACAATCACCACATATTAATGAAAAAAAGAATAATTTTTTACATATTTACTTACATTAAATAAATTTAATACAAGTTTATATGTATACATTAAATTTATCTTCACACTTTGTTATAGTTCAATTCTTCCATAGGTTAAATAAAACATTTAATGAATTTTACCTGCATTGGTTTAATAAAGTTGCAAGCAAAAGGCAAGTATTCAAAATAGAACCGAATACTGGAACCGGTAGTTAAATTGTAGAATCGGCACCGGAACCGGAATCGACATTTTTTGTTATTCAACCCATCCCTAATAATTTTATAACCAAAATAACTTCATAAAATGAAAATTTTATTATAAGCAAGACCTTTATGGTAAATACTCCATATCCTACATTTTTTTGGCTTGATTTTGTATTGTTATAAAGAATGAAATTTGTTAATCTTTCGTTAAGGTAGAGGTCTAATGGAATTACTTTTAATTTTCATTTCAGTTTCAAGAAAGTTCGTAACACACACNGCAAAAAAAAAACTGCCAATCGATTGGTAGTTAGAAAGAAAAATTTCTCACCACAATTGTTGACACAGTTTTTGGCAGTTGTTGCCGTTCTTCTGTTAACATAATTAAAGTATTTTCCAAACATACCACAATCACCACACATTAATGTAAAAGAATAATAATTTGTTACATACTAACAGGTGCCACAATTTGTTGGTAAAATTTTATTTAAAAAAAAATTCTTCCTGGTACTTGTTGCAAAAGTCATGGTTCGCACTATACACTAGTAAATACGGTATCATAAACAACGTAGCATTGTCTAGTAAGTGTTAGACGTAATCATGCTTTTCCCCTTACACGCCTTGCACATGGCGATGCAATGACCTTTCAAGCCGCAGAGTCTTCCTACCTCCACAACATAAAAGGAGCGGTAGGCTGCTAGCATATCGCCGCCACCACCTCTCTGCCCTTTTCCATAACTTACTGCACTTTTCCAGCGTACCCCTCATTTCTTGGCCTCGACTAGCTCTTCTCCCATTCGTACCTCTCCCATCTTCTATCATACCTTCTTCCTTATCTCTCTCAACACCCACCCGCTCCGCTTTCTAGCTCCGGCCGATGCAAGTGTCGCCATGCGATGCAGACTAACAAAGGCTGGCTCGCGCGTGGCAAGTGGGTGAATGTCATTTGCGATATGTGTTTAAACATTTTCAAAATACGAGTTTACAAATGTTCGTATCACTATAGCGAAAGGCTTCATTAACAGATTTGCGTTATGAACGAAATTAAGTACCTTTCAAATGATAGGGAAAATGACAGTGCATTTAAAAACTATCGCAATAGCGGACAAGGACGCTATAGGCCATACTTGTTATAACGCGGTTACATTGTAGTTGAAAACAAAGGTTATTTATTTTCCACATTATAAACAAAACTTCGCACCAAACCTCTGGTAATAGCACGTCACTATTGCTTAGGGTAGGGTGGTGATTCCGAACACCTTTTGTCGCACTGTTCAATCAGAAAGTAACAGTATATGTATATTTCTGCATATTTTATGCCACCACGTATTTTATGCACCGTAACTTTGTATCACCAAACCATGAAATAAAAAAATTCTGCGCAATTTACGCAGTAGCTTTTACGGGCGACGGGTGACAAGATGTAGAATGGCAGCTGGCAAAAAATATGGTCAGCCAGCAGGCAGCAACCCCGTACTAGAGGTGGGTAAACAAACTATTTTTAGACATGCCTGGAAGCAGAAAGGTAGAGCCACCATTCCCCCTCACTACAGCTCCTGTAGTCAGCCAGCCATGTCTCATCACCCACTCTCTCTGTGTAATAGGCCAAGCTTGTCTGTCAGTTACGCCATGCCATGCCATGCCACGCCAGTCCATGCCATGCCACTCCACCATTTCCCCCTCTTCTATGTAGACGTGCTTATACATTACGTAGGTGTACCGTTTGTTGATGTCAAAGTGTTTTACTATATTATTTTAAGATCCTTTCGGATGCATCATTTTAGTTTTATTAAAGTTATAACTAAGGATGGGTTGGTTAGGTACTTCGGTTCCATTTTGTACCGGTTCTTGAGGTTTGACTCGGAACCGGTTTTAGGTTAACAACAATTACTCTGTTTTACACAGCAATGGCAAAACTCTGTTGTCACAAAAAGAACTAGGTATTTACTCATGTATAGCGTACTCTTTTTTCCCAACATAAAGGATAACATTTCTGGGGTGCCTGCTATACACGGAAAAACAATTAAGGAGTGGTAGTTGTAAACTGTTCGGTGACGTTTGGAGGGAAGTGTATGGGACCAGTCTGTTATCTCATCTCTCGCTCTTACATCAACACTCCTCTGCCTTCACTCTCTCTTTTTCTCTCAGCCCTCCCCGGTAAACAACACTGCTAGCTGATCGAATCGATACAGCCTTCTTTGTTTGGCATGATGGATGCGGGAGTAAAAGAGGAAGAAGAGACTTTTTTTTGAGGTGTCACATTCCAGCACAGCAAAAAAAACCAGCAGGGCACTGCATAATAGACACAAAAAAAAGGGCCGCCTAGTCACCATAAAAGAAGCAAAAAAAGATAAGGAATCAGGCTGTATACCACAGCTGTTGACGTTCTTTTAACGAACCTTTGTAGGTTACCTTTATTGTACAGCTTGGCATAATGTTTGGTTTTAGCGCCACGAGTTATTTAATTAAAGTATTTTCCAAACATATCACAATCATCACATATATAATGTAAAAAAAGAATAATTTTTTTACATATTTACTAACCTTAAATAAATTTAATACAACAAGTTTATATGTATACATTAAAACTTATCTTCACACTTTGTTATNTACATATTTACTTACATTAAATAAATTTAATACAAGTTTATATGTATACATTAAATTTATCTTCACACTTTGTTATAGTTCAATTCTTCCATAGGTTAAATAAAACATTTAATGAATTTTACCTGCATTGGTTNCATAGGTTAAATAAAACCTTTTATTGAATTTTACCTGCATTGGTTTAATAAAGTTGCAAGCAAAAGGCAAGTATTCAAAATAGAACCGAATACTGGAACCGGTAGTTAAATTGTAGAATCGGCACCGGAACCGGAATCGCCATTTTTTGTTATTCAACCAATCCCTAATAATTTTATAACCAAAATAACTTCATAAAATGAAAATTTTATTATAAGCAAGACCTTTATGGTAAATACTCCATATCCTACATTTTTTTGGCTTGATTTTGTATTGTTATAAAGAATGAAATTTGTTAATCTTTCGTTAAGGTAGAGATCTAATGGAATTACTTTTAATTTTCATTTCAGTTTCAAGAAAGTTCGTAACACACACATCTTTCATTTNGAGGTCTAATGGAATTACTTTTAATTTTCATTTCAGTTTCAAGAAAGTTCGTAACACACATATGTTTCATTTTCGTTTTGTGAGTAAAAATGTCACATCCGCACAACCCATATATATATATATATATATATATATAGGTTGTGCGGATGTGATATATATATATATATATAGTGTGCATTATTTATTAATGGTTACATTTTGCAGCTTACTTTTTAGTAGAATATAATCTTGTAAAAATGATATACTGCACTTGAAGATGCAAGTATTATTTGTGGGGAACGGTTTGTTATGTGATCAGTGAACTTATATTTATTTCTGTTATATTTAACTGAAATGAAATGTTTATTGGTAGTTATTCAACTTCGAAACTATTCGCACGTTATTCAAAAATTTTACTGTTCTATTTGAAAATATTCAAACATCAAAATCCACTATTCGCACACCCCTAGTTTTCAGCTTTTGAAAATACTCCGGGCGTATACTTTCCGCTTTTCGATTACCTTTGTGGTTATGATGGCATGTGATGGCACACAAAAATATTTACACTTTAGTCCAATCATATTTTGCTTAAAAAATTTTTTTCTTACAGAGTTATACTAACAATATGAGTGTGTGGCTTACACGAGGGCGGGAGGTACCTGGGTAAATATGATACATCACCCTATTAAATTAATTAATAATTAGTGAATAAAAACAATATAAAATGTCTCATTTTCTAGCAGAAATGTGAACAGGCACCATATCGTGGCTTTTGTGTCAGGCATATGCATGACATTACAGTGTGCTTTTTCGTTAATTTTAGTTCACTCAGTAGTCTTTCCTGCATAACTGGGGTATTATTTTATTAACAATACATTACTGTAATATATAAATTTACATTTATGAATGTATGGTTAGCAAATTTCACGGTTTCATGGTTCATTTGATTGGTCAATCAAGGTTGTAGGTTGTTTGCTTTTGATATTGTAGACCTTCAAAGTTGGGGTATTCTTTTATACTCATTCTGTATATATCTTATAACTACTGTGTTTTCATTATTCATTAATTACTGTTGGCCTTTTGTATCCAGCACGCATATAGGTTTGAATACTGCGTTTATTTTTGTTAGCTCTAATTATGGTAGCAGTTTACTAATTAAAAGAAGGCCACAAAGCATAACAGAAGGGACACGGCTGCCGGGGAGAAGCATATATTTCTCTCTCTCCTTTTCATGCTTTTTTGTGGGATTCATTGCAAGACCCAGACCTCCACCCTCCTCTACCTTGGTAAAGGTGCCCGCGAAGCTCCAGTAACGAGCTGTTTTTAAGAACTCACCAATTCACTGCATAGTGCACCTGCTGTGTTTTGGGTTTGAATTTCATTCTGTGCAGGTACACCATTGATTAACCTGCCAATCTAACCGGTTGGGGAAATCTTCTTATCCTTTGACAAGATCAGTGCTTGGATCACAGTATTCGTTTTCAATATGCATGATAGATTTTTGTTGTATGAATTTTTGTTGAATGTTAGATTTTTTTTGTTCAAGTATGTTGAGTTTGTTATTTTTTTAATCATTGCGATGTTTGGTTATTAGTGAGTATAAAATTGATCTGTGAGTGACCATCTTGGAGATAATTAATGCATTGAAATATAATTATAGGTAGACAAGACTTTTGTATAGTGCAAAGGGTATTGTGAAAGTATGTGAAATGTAGCACGTTTGGGAGGGAGTAAGTTCATGATACATTGCTAAATGNGTGCAAAGGGTATTGTGAAAGTATGTGAAATGTAGCACGTTTGGGAGGGAGTAAGTTCATGATACATTGCTAAATGGGAGGCATTGTAATACATAGTTTGTTAGAGTAATTTCTGTACTTGTAAATACTTATGGTTATTACTGTAAGTTTGTGGTTGAGATTGGTAGCCTGTGGTTGTGTGTGCAGCATTGGCACACAGCTGGTGCGTCTGGTTGGATGTGTGGGCTCATTGAGGCCTGTGTTGGAGTCTGTGTTTCACCGCATGCTGTTGTACCCACCGCCCCAGCACCGTCTGGAAGCTCTCAAATCACTACGAGAGGTAAGCTCCATATATTCTGGAAGCTACGTTACCTAGCACAGTATGTTAGCTGCGCCTGTGGAAAAATATTTTGAATGATTTTTTTCAGCTGTTCAGATTTTCTAATATTTAGCATGATTTTTTTACAAGTGATAAATGGTTAATTGAGCACTTCAAATATTAACTTTTTATTAGTNTTCTAATATTTAGCATGATTTTTTTACAAGTGATAAATGGTTAATTGAGCACTTCAAATATTAACTTTTTATTAGGATGTAAAGGCTTTTCCTAATCTTACTATGTCTTTCTAAGTATTTCAATTACTGGCTTGTAAGTTTTCAAATGTACAGTAATTTTAGAAGTGTTTGATTAATAGTCTGGCAGTCAGGTAGTTGTANTACTGGCTTGTAAGTTTTCAAATGTACAGTAATTTTAGAAGTGTTTGATTAATAGTCTGGCAGTCAGGTAGTTGTATCACAAATTCCAGTCAGCAGAAAAGATTTTTACATTTTACATTTTCATGACCTTTGGACCCAACTAAACAATATTAATAAGGGTGTAGCCCTTACACTTTAAGCATTTAGCATAAATACAGTTAATATGCAAATTAACTGCTGTCATTTCAAAAGTGTCATTCATATCTCCCTCAATTCTTGCCCCAGCATAGAAATTTAGGTATGTACGCCTATGTTTTCATGGGTAAGGAGTATATTGAACAGTTTACAATTGCCTTTGGATAAACATTTAGGCATGTTTATGCAAATAGATAAAACTCATCGACAGCCAAATTTGTCACATTATTTTTAACACATTGAAAGTCATTTCGAAAAGTTATTAAAAGTTAAAATAATGAATAATTTAAACACATTGAGAGCTAAACACTACAGTGTAATATTAAGTTGGGAATGATTCTGTCTGTATCCGTGTCTTTCATATTTTTATTCAATGTTGTAATTATTTTCTTTTCTTTAATTTTTACATTTTGACTGTTCACAACATGAGCAAAATATAGTGCATGGCAGTTCAGCATTATTAAGCTGTCAAGCACCGACTTTCAGAGGAACAATGACAGTAAATCATGTCTTAGCATCTCTGGAGGTGCTAGTGCAATATTTGCAGGCAGTAGTGATAGAATTAGAGACTGAAATATCTTTGGACTTCATCAATATGACGTGGGATCAAGCACTGGAAGTTCAACTTCACAAGCTGACATCCATAAAGCAGTTTGTGTAGGTTGTACATATATTCAACTCAAAATATTCTGTTATGGGGTGGAGACTTTCAGATTAGAGGCTGCAGTTGCCTTACATCTTGACTTTGCAGCCGACCCACACATTGACTTGTGTATCAGACATACTCATAGTTCCTCTATTGACACTTTCATGACAAGTAACAGCCTCCTTTAGTACATTGTCAATGAGTGAATCAGTTCTTCTGAGTGCTTGTTGGCAGTGGCCACTATTAAGTGCCTTGATTGCTGCTACCTTCCCAATGCCAAAGCACTGGGCCACTCTGTTAATGCATGTGCACCAGGAAGAATGCGTTTAAAGGTCTTGTGGTTTTATACACTTCCGCCATTGTAAATAAGTGTACTCTCTGATCCACTGCTCTCCATAGTCATCAGTATGCATGAAAGTTCAAGTGTGTAAAAGTACATGAGCAGTATAAAAACATTGGTGTCATCACACAAAACTCTGATGCTCTTTGCAGCTGCACTGACTATCTTCACAATTTGTTGAACTGTGGTCACATCTGCCTCTTTGCGTATTGTCCAAAAGTCAATCCAGTCTCTTTGCAGCCCTTTAAGTTTGTATATTGGAATGGCCTCCCTCCCAGTAATAACCAATTTGTGGTCCAAAACTCGGGACTCACTAATAGCCACAAGCTACCTGCGAATCAATTGTGTCAATTGGACCTTGTTTATGGTAACTACAAGTGCTACTTTCTTTAGTGGAGGTTGTGCTGTCAAGCTCAGCTTATGCCTTCTGCTAGTGAACTGACCAGCTCTGGCCAATCTTGTAGCACTCTTGATGCTCTAACAATGGTATCTGTTGAATACCACATATATATCATAAAACCTTGCCGTAAGAAAAATTAGTCACCAATGTTGTCGACATAGTCTTGGAAAGTTCCTTTGGTTGGCCAGAGTACTACCCAGGGAATATCGCTTCAGTCGACTTGTTGCTTCTGTTTAAGGAACTGGTCGTGATGGTGTCGCAACCTTTAGTTGTTTCATCAGAGCTTATTTTGTCTTTGATATTATCATTTCCCCATTGTATTCTACATCTGTATAAAAGCACCGATTACAACCTATTGTAAATTAATTACATTGCAAAATGGAGAGACAAAATGTGGTACTCACAGGACGGTACTCATGGATACACATAACATGCACACACATACACACCCAATGTTCATGCGCACACATCCACACATGCACCCGCCTGCCCACACACACTTACTTACTTACTTACTTACTTACTTACTTACTTACTTACTTACTTACTTACTTACTTACTTACTTACTTACTTACTTACTTACTTACTTACTTACTTACTTACTTACTTACTTACTTACTTACTTACTTACTTACTTACTTACTTACTTACTTACTTACTTACTTACTTACTTACTTACTTACTTACTTACTTACTTACTTACTTACTTACTTACTTACTTACTTACTTACTTACTTACTTACTTACTTACTTACTTACTTACTTACTTACTTACTTACTTACTTACTTACTTACTTACTTACTTACTTACTTACTTACTTACTTACTTACTTACTTACTTACTTACTTACTTACTTACTTACTTACTTACTTACTTACTTACTTACTTACTTACTTACTTACTTACTTACTTACTTACTTACTTACTTACTTACTTACTTACTTACTTACTTACTTACTTACTTACTTACTTACTTACTTACTTACTTACTTACTTACTTACTTACTTACTTACTTACTTACTTACTTACTTACTTACTTACTTACTTACTTACTTACTTACTTACTTACTTACTTACTTACTTACTTACTTACTTACTTACTTACTTACTTACTTACTTACTTACTTACTTACTTACTTACTTACTTACTTACTTACTTACTTACTTACTTACTTACTTACTTACTTACTTACTTACTTACTTACTTACTTACTTACTTACTTACTTACTTACTTACTTACTTACTTACTTACTTACTTACTTACTTACTTACTTACTTACTTACTTACTTACTTACTTACTTACTTACTTACTTACTTACTTACTTACTTACTTACTTACTTACTTACTTACTTACTTACTTACTTACTTACTTACTTACTTACTTACTTACTTACTTACTTACTTACTTACTTACTTACTTACTTACTTACTTACTTACTTACTTACTTACTTACTTACTTACTTACTTACTTACTTACTTACTTACTTACTTACTTACTTANAGGAATGGTAATGTTAGGCTTAGGCCAGGGGGCTATCTGGATTTTGTTATTTTTTGTGATTGGGCCAGTTCCCAGCATTGCAGTTCTGTACTTTTATTAGAAGTTAATGGGACCCACTCAATAGTTTTGTAACAGGAGTTACAGTTTTGGTTATGAGATGTTGTGTGTGCTGCAATTGGCTTCTCTTGTAAATTTACAGTTATCCAGATACTGCTTGTATGGTGTCTGCTGTATGGCCATTCATTCTCTGTCTGAGAGTTTTAGTAGTAAGGCCAATGTACTCTGCATAATAGTGAATGCATTGTAACGGGTAGATGAGATTTTCTGTACCCTTAGATAGGATAGGGTGGTGAGCCTGCTATGGATGGAGGTGGAAGGTTGGTGCATAGCACAGGAGCTACAATTTGGGCTATTGCTAGGATTAGACCTCCTAGGGGTGGTGATATTACTGACTGGCATAGGGTGGCAATTTGGGGTGCACCAGTTAGTTTCGGAAGTTGGCGGATTGCAACTTTTCCATCCACATGCCTCAGTTTAGGCCTTTATCTAATGGCCTAATCTCAAAACTGTAGCTTTCAGCCATACCACCACAAGCCAGGCCGTCGGCCATGGAACTAGCGCATCACCACTCCTTTGCTTTGACTGAACTCTTGCATTAACAATGTGACACATGACGTTTAGGGGCTAAAATATTTTTTTGACTCTGAATCATTACGTGTGACTTTATGATCATCAAATCTATGGGATATTAATACACCCCTCCCCTTCCGAGGGTGAACGAGAGGGAATGAGAGGCCAGTTTACTGAGGGTCACGAACCAAGAGCACCCATGCTGTATTCATTGCGACCATGGATTTGCAAGACACAGTACCGCATGCCTATAAACCCGGCTGGACTTCTAGGACACGTCAGAAACGAAGGAAGAAAGAGATGAGCAGTTAATAATAATTAGCCCAAGGACATGTAAGAAAAAGACGAAGGAAGAGAGGAATGCTCAAATGGTTTGGTATGTTCAGGCATAACAGGATCCAGGAGAATAGCTGATGTGCCAACCAGCCAGTGGTGAGACGTCTCACTCATTCACCACGTTGGATCCTAGTGACCTTTACCCTGTATCTTTGGATGACCTTGAACCCAAAAAATTCCAAAATTCCAAAAAAATTAAAATTCTAAAAATTAAAAAAAATTATTAAAAAACTAACATTTCCGAAGTTCCCCCCAGCATCACATCCAGCAGACGACTGACTCCCTTCAATTGTTATTGGCTGTTTAGGTGGCAGGCCTGCATCCCCACAGATTTTTCTCGTTGGATAATTAATTGGTAATTGGTTCACCTCCAACCCCACCCAACGCCATGCTCACCTTAACCCTCCTCACCCCCACCACCTCTTAATCATAAAAAATAAAGAAAAAAAAAAAAAAAAATATATATATAGTATATGTATTTTTTAAAATTTGAGGAACATAAATTAGTGATGGCCCGATAGCCGATATCCAGTATCGGATATCAGTATTATCAATACATTTACCATTATCGGAGATCGGCACTAAAATATCGGCACATTGGTAATGGCCATTCTAACCTCAACTATTTTCTCTCCTCTGCTGCACACTTAATTTTCTCAACTCTTAACATCAGACTGCAGCAATACGACTAAAGAGAACATCATTAATTTGAAATGTCAATATGCAATAATAAAAAAAAATAAAAAATAAAAAAATTACAAAAATTCCTTACAGTAAAAACAAATTAGAATGTATATGCCCATCATTATTTTTCACTTCATGGATTACATGTTTTTTTTTTTTGGTAAAGCGGTCTTATGTTTGACGTACGTTTCTCAAAGTAAACAAAATGATCGTGGCTTGTTAACTTAGTTTTCATTCCTGTCCTTTTACATATTTTTTGTAGATTAGCGACCTTCTTGCAACCTTAACTTAGTTTTGTAATATGTTGTAGTGAGCTATAATTTTGTATAATGTTAAACTATTTTTTTGCTGCTTTGATGTACTGGGCATAAAGTAAATCTCACTTAACAGTAAGTCAATTTAGCTTATTGCAAACAAAACTTTTCCAGGCAGCAGTTTTCTCTCGTACACTTTAGTGAAAAAGTCTGCTTACAGTATGATAAATGAAAATATCGGTTCACAGGTATCGGATCGGTAAAATCCTAAATATCGGAACCTTCATTGGTATCGGGTTTTTTCAGTATCGGGCCATCACTAGAACATATAATGTTAATCTCACACTCCCCACCTCTCACCACCACACTACCAATTAAAAAAAATAGAGAAAAATTACAAAAAAATTAGAAAAATAAATTGCTAAAAATCAAACATATAACGTTACCAGCCCCACCCCACCCTACCCATGACCCCAACACCCCATACACTCGTCTACCCATCTTCTAATTATAAAAAATTGAGAAAAATCGCAAAAAAAAAACAAATACTAGTTCTAAGAATCAAGGAAATATTTACACTGATGATCCTGACCACCATTTTAGATGCCAGTGACCTTGACCCAATTATCTCAAATACAAAAAATTGTAAAAAAAAATCTACGAACATATTACGTTACTGACTGACACCCATGTTAAATGTTGGCAACTTTATCCTTGACCCCGTGCCCATAACTTTGAATGACCTTAAATCCAAAGATTATTGCAAAATTCCCAAAAAATAAAAAAAAANCTTGACCCCGTGCCCATAACTTTGAATGACCTTAAATCCAAAGATTATTGCAAAATTCCCAAAAAATAAAAAAAATACTTTAAAAAAAATCAAAAATGAAAATTTTTAAAAATTATGTAAATAAACTTTAAAGACTTACTTGCAAGTGGAGCGATCAAGGATGAAGCACCCGACAGTCCGACACTAAGACTAGCAAACGCCGGGCAACTCACCACCAACCATTCCGATTTTATTTATGTGCTGATTACTCGTGTTTGCTTGACCCCCCTCCACCTCCACCCTGCCAAGGCAACCCATCACATTGCTTATTCAATATTGGTTGTTGTTTGCATGATATATCATCCTGTGCAGATAATTAATGTAGCCAAAGTTGCACCACATCAAAGTTATTTGTCTTATGTGAGAGATGACAGATCACACACTTTTCCTTGCTGTTTTTGCATTCAGTCTAGTAATTTTTTTTTTTTTAGCTCTTCCATAAAATTTTGCAGGATGTTATCAAGGGTGCCCGTAATTTAATTACACATACATGTCCCCACCAAAGTAAAAACATTGCCTAAAATTTTTAATACCAGTTCAGACCAGCAATCTTGTATGTACAAGGGCAGCTAGGATGATACTTATCTTTTGTGCTCTTCTCAGACATCAGTACTTCAATCAGTCGTAATCCTTCCCAATCCACTGCAATCCTCCCCAATTCTCCCCAAATATCCGCAATCCTGTGCAATCCTCAGTAATCCTCCTCACCAATCATCATCAATCCTCCCCAAATCCTCAGCAATCCTTATCCTTCTCTGCAATCCACAGCAATCCTCCTTACCAATCAGCACCACAATCAGTACTACACACACCACACTCAGCACCACATGCACTACAATCAGCACCACATGCATTACAATCAGCACCACACACATTACAATTAGCACCACAAGTGCAATTTTCAGCAATCCTCCTCTACAATCCTCCTCTACAATCCTCCTCAATCCTCAGTAATCCTCCTCACCAATCTTCACCAATCCTCAGTAATTCACTTCAGAAATCCTCCTCTCCAATCAGCACCACACACACCACAATGAGTACTACACACCACATTCAGGACCACACGCACTACAATCAGCACCACACGCACTACAATCAGCACCACACGCACTACAATCAGCACCACACACACTACAATCAGCACCACACACATTACAATCAGCACCACACACACTACAATCAGCACCACACACATTACAATTAGCACCACATGTGCAATTTTCAGCAATCCTCCTCACCAATCTTCAGCAATTCTCCTTTGCAATCATCCTCTTCATTCTTCACCAATTTTTAGCAATCCTCCTCATCAATCATTAGCAATCTTCTCCAATCCTTCGATCATTCCCAATATCTTGATTGATTCTTCGATCAATCCTTCGGTTTGTCGTCTGTTCCAACCCATACGTATAGAAATTACATTCATTCACCAACTGTCTCCAAATTTTTACTTGGTGACTGAATTAATTTTTTGTATGCAGTCCACTATCCATGATTTTTTATACTTAATGTCTTCGTTAATAATCTGTATGGAAATCTTTACCTTAATAATGAGTGCTCATAGCACTACTTTAAAGTTATAAGGGCTAAAAGGATACAGCACAAAAAAATTAAAACACTATTGTTTTATTTTTAAAATGTTATGCTTATTTTTACACATGACAATATCAGATGAAAGCAGTTCGTCACATCATGCAACATAATCCCTGACCTACAGTTCACTAATGATTGAAGATATCTCCTTAATGTGCGAGAAATCTCCACCTTGTTGCAAAGCGAACAAATGTGTGTGTGTGTGTGTNTGATTGAAGATATCTCCTTAATGTGCGAGAAATCTCCACCTTGTTGCAAAGCGAACAAATGTGTGTGTGTGTGTGTATCAACAAGTTCATTGGAGTCTTCGGAAAATATGTAGCCAGTGTTCTCAGCATCTTGTGCCTTCTTCATGACCCTCGTTGCAGCAAATGTGGCAGAGGGGTTTATTAGAGCATCGAGAAAAGCACTGTCGTCTTCANCTTCTTCATGACCCTCGTTGCAGCAAATGTGGCAGAGGGGTTTATTAGAGCATCGAGAAAAGCACTGTCGTCTTCAGCACCATCAGTGTCTTCATGTTCATATTCATCAATGCTGTCTTCATGGTCATCTTCTCCTGTTTTGTATTCTGTATTAATATACTTTTCTTTGTGTCAGGAGTTATATGGTCATCAGTATTTAGAGCTGATGGTCATTTATAATGAAGTTAATCGATTTCATGCGAAAGTCTTGCAAATGTATATTTCTCGCAAACTGACTACTTCTNGGTCATTTATAATGAAGTTAATCGATTTCATGCGAAAGTCTTGCAAATGTATATTTCTCGCAAACTGACTACTTCACTCATTCCATCTGTAACGTTGGGCGCGCAGTTACACAGCCGGCTTAAGTTACCACTGCTTGCACTCGACTAGCTCTGAGGTGGAACACGAGACTCAGTAAAATGGACGTCAATTCCATATGAAATAAAGTAAAGTTCCGGAGTATTTATTCTATACTTTATTTATAATTTTTNGTAAAATGGACGTCAATTCCATATGAAATAAAGTAAAGTTCCGGAGTATTTATTCTATACTTTATTTATAATTTTTAGTGACACAGTTCACATACGAAGTTCAGAATATGCAGAGTATGAACCATTCACAGGAAAAAAATAGACAATTGCAAAACAGAGCCACAGTCGTTCACTAATTATTATGTTTCTTACAAACTGGCCCGAAGAAAAAAGAAATGCAGCGACCTCCCACACCGGCGTAGAACTAATCTCGTAAGTTCTAGTTTACCGATGTGGGGGTTAGTCTCACGCCCGACGCGGCCTAGGCGAGCAGACAACTTCAAACGAGCGATTTGAGACAAAACTGACTTTGTCGCAGACTGACTTGAAGTGACTTGAAGGGCGACAGCACACAAGTCTTTTTGCTGCCTCTCACCCCCCTTTACTGAAATAAGGGCCTGGCCACGCACGCTCTCCTCACGTTATCGAAACTGCGCCGTAGGAACTAAAACTGTCGACGCCGTCTGAAAAAGTTAATCTAATGCTGACGCTTACCAAAAACTGAAAACTACGACGTTCGAAATGAAACAACAACCGGACTCCTGATAAACATAAAACAGCAAACGTATGCCCGATAAACAAACTATCACGGTAAAACGAACCACCATGGCTTTAATTTTGAATACCGATAAAAATGTTACGAAGCTACGGAAAACGAACGAAAATGAAACACGTGTCCTGCTCCTGAAAATTAAGAATACTGCATCATTACACATCTTTAGCATTAACTGTCTCGTCATAATCGCCTGTAGAATCAGAACCCATTGATACAGCAAGAGGTATTGGCAGCAACACTTGCTGGCTTTCAAAAGACGAATACTTGCAGTTTTCGATGTGGTTATTCAATGTATCACCTTGCATAAACTGCATGTTTCCATTGTCATATTGTTTCCTCATGAGAAAAGTACTCTTTGGAAATGTGGTTCTCTCATGTTGTCAAACATTTTGACTGAAGGTTGACGCATCATGGACTGCCTGTCATGATGGCTAGTTTGAGAGTCCCGGGGTTCACAAAAATGCTAATTACCCAGTTAAATTCTTAGAGGAAAAAGTCACTTCTTGGGATAACACACTTAAATTAAAATGATCAAAAATTAATTTCTCTAAGGTGAAATGAAATACTTACATATGTCTACCAACTGCAGTGCTTTGAGAACATACTGATAATATCTAAACCTGACACTGAGTATAAACTGCAAATATTACATAAACTGCACTCATTAATAAAATTTACACACTGTATATATATATATGAAAATTAATAATACTAAGAAAAATCACTAGAGGTTGTCCTGGTGTTACTATGAACGTTTTTTCTCCTATAAATATGGTAAGAGTATCACATTGTAATACGTATGATTATTTGTGTGCCATCTGTATCCAAATATGTTAAGTTTATACTTATGATGTAGTAACGTGTGGTTACAATGTTTTAAATAGTTGCTACGCAGTCCAAGTCGTATAGTGGATTTAGCTGGGCCAATCCTGGTTGAAGATGATAAGGGATCACCACAAAGTGACATGGCATTGATGAGGCTGTAAGTTTCTTGATTCACTTCAATCCATTTTGTTCTTTGTAATGTAAATATTCAGTCACTCATTAGTAATAATAACTTAATGTGAATGCTTCGAACTGTTACAATTTCATAGGAACTTCAGTTTACATAAAAACAGTCAATTCTCGACACAGTGACCCTGGTAATAATAAACCCCCCCGCCAAAAAAATAAGTTTGTTACATTTATTTTAGTTGCTGACAGTTTGCAATTCTCTTCATAACTACTGTACGACTCTTGAAAGTGAATATATCTAAAAAATGGACACTAGCCCCCTAGCACTTTACTGCCCATCCCTTCCATGAATGTTTCCAATGTTTACTCACGTGTGCTTATCTTTACTAACATTATGTGCTGTATGTACCACGCCACAGCTGATAAGTCTTTACTATCTAGCCTGACATTGACAAGAGTCCTTGGAGAAGAAAAGGGAAGAGGCCAAATGTTGATAGGCATCCATTGACATCACTGTGCGGTGGTGGTGCCAAATGGCACTGGATATATTGAGTATGGTAGTTTTTATAAAGTTTGTAGGTATCTAAATGTATAATGATCTCTTTCTTACAGATTTTGATATTTCAGTTTTTCAGCAGTACAATATTAGGATATGTTTTATTCCATTGCTCAGTGTCTAGTAGGCATACATTTTTTTGGCAGTAACAGTACAAACAAGTTGAATATACTTTAAAACTGTAGCCTACTATATATATTTTTAAATCCTTCAGCTTCGATTGTTCTTCTAAATTCTTCACATGATGCAAACTTCGCTTTGACTTCTCTTTGCNTATATATATTTTTAAATCCTTCACCTTCGATTGTTCTTCTAAATTCTTCACATGATGCAAACTTCGCTTTGACTTCGCTTTACATTTAAAAAACGACCTTTGCACATGCCCAGTTAATATTTATGTAGTGAAAATTAATTCATCCTTGAAACAGTTTTAGTGAAAAATTAAAATGAGTGCCTCTAAGAAAAGACAAACATTTTCATTAGCTGAAAAGTTAATCTTAATCAAGCACGTGGACAGTAATTCCGGTAGAACACGCACAGCAATTCCTTAGAATTTGGAAATCCTAGTGACTACTCTGAACCGAATCATTGATGCACCCAGGAGACAAACTTCCATGAAAAATTTTATGTTACATATTTTGCTTGTAGACAATCTTGTGTGCTTTGGTAGCAGGAGACAAACTGCCACGAACAATTGCGCTTCTTTTGCATGTACAGTAATCTTTTGCTCGTATACTGATTTTATGATTTCACAACCAGGAGATAAAATTTCTTAAAAGATTATGTGTTTAAAAAAAATATTTGTTTTGTTCATTATGTGAAGTAGTGTGTTTATTACGGTGCATAATTTTATATCTTTTGGTGTCCAGATTCGTTAATTTTTGTGTTTCCCTCTTATAGTGTTCCTTCTTATAGTGTCACTTTCTTGTGGACCCCTGAAGAACCTTATAAGAGGGTTCCACTTTAATTAAATTGTTGTGAACATGTGTTTGTTATTATAAAAGAACCTGAAATATCATTAAAAACTTCCTAGTCAAGTATTGGTAAATAGCGACCATTCTCACAGATGTTATCAGGGTGAATGTTTGTCATTCAAATTATGGTACAGGGCTGGCCACAAATCATTATCTTATTCCCCATAAGAACCTGTATTCTTCCAGATACTACTGTGTTTTCGAAAAACATAACTCCTATTGTTGACAGGGAATTACTGGAAGTTAATTTTTAAAAATTTTTTTTTAGACAATTGGATACAGTAAAATTCTTGTACAAAATACTTCACGTTAAAGTATCTTTCATTTTAATGTACAATTTTCTGTTATTGCCCATATTCCCTATGTAACCTATGTAAAAATATTTAACTTTAACATAACAAAATTTACATTAACTTTCAGTCCAATGAAGATTATTTTATCTCATGTCTTCCGAAATGGGATTAATTAAATATCCATCCTTGGGCTTTACATTAAGGTATTGATTTTTTAACCATTTCATACCTAAATCTGGACTTTTTTACCAATATGACATGTAAAAAAAACATGCAGATTGCCATGTCACGTTCAGTATATCAATGTATATGCTGCAACAAATGATTATTGCTGTCTACTCGCAACACCATCTGGCATCTGTCATGTGTGTTGACCTAGAGTAACAGTGTTGACATACAGCACCATCTTGAATTCTTTTATAAATCATAACATGAATGTATAAATGGGTAGTCATATATATTGTCGCGAAACAGGGATATAGCAGGCACTGTAGCATCTATTTTATTCACCTTTCTCCTATTGATGGGCGAGTTTGATATTTACAGCTTCGAGACGAGTTAAGTTGTATGAAAGTCGAGTCGAGTCAAGTCGAGTTTCAAGTTGTAGGAATGATAGGAATTGTAATGTCAGCCACGTGAAGCTGATAGAAAAAAAAAAGACAACTGTTAGAGTGGAGAAGTGGGAGGGTAGCTTTCAGACTGGTCAGTCAGCATGCTGCAGGGTGAGCAGACAAACAGTCCACATTTAAAGTTTTTGTTACTTAATAGTTGTTTTTTTTATAACACATGTTTTTAAAACTGTAGTTATATGAGAAAAGTAATGACAATTTTACCGATATGCATATTTCTGCTGAAGGTGTGATGTGCCATGAGACAAAGGCTTTTCATGTTTAAATACAGTACCTCCTATGGTTGTACATATTTGTGTCGTGCTGAGATTGTACCTGTCAACATTGAAATGTCCCTTTATCTGATGTCGCCTGGTGGAAGCGCTTCGCCGGGAAGCAAAATGGCTCAAGTCACGAATATAACAGCCACAGAATTTTATCACAGTCGATCATCACAAACGTCAACCAAGTGTCCAGGCATGTAGCCAAGTTATTGTTTTCATTCCTGTGCAACTTTAGTGGTTAGTAACGTAAAATTATTGATTTACGAGACACAATAGGTAATTGTAAGGTGTGAATATTTGTTGTTTATAACCTAAAAGCACCGTGACTTGATTTGCGCATTCGTAGCTCAATGTCTGCTGTAAAACAACTTGACTCAAGAAATGAATCAATCTTTGTTGACTGGACTCAATTTTTCGAGACTCGACCTATCACTACTTTTTTCCTTTAAATCTGCCTCTACTTCCCCACTCTGTAATCCTGCTGTTGAAACCCGAATATCTGAGCTTACAACAGGGTGTAATTTAGCTATTGATTTATTTTGTTCACTGAGAGATAATTCTAGGGATCTTATCTGTTATAGCAGTTTAAAAGTAGACTCAATAATAGAGTGATGAAAGTGATAAATTCTGAGGAACGATATCTTATTACATTTATTAACAATAAAGCGAGTCAACATTTTACGCACTACTATTTATAGATGTACCTACATGACATTTAACATAACGAAAACTCCATAAATTTAAAAATAACATTTTCTGAATTATCAGTAAAATAAGAGAAAATTTGCTGACTTTTCTGGTTGCAAGGGACATTCAAATTCTAACACATAGATTTACTAGCTGCTTTCTTGCAACTATTGGGGCACCTCGCAGAGCTACTTTTCCTGTCCGTGCCGAGAGAGGAGGGTTTGGTTGCATAAGCCACCACCCTAACTTACACCCTAATAATTATTTCTATGGTTAAAGTACATAATAATGAAACAAACATGAATAGTTAGCTTAAATCCAGCACTGGCGCTATCCTAAACTCTGGTCCTGCGGTGCTGCAAGGCTAGCCGGGTCATCCAAAACACCAGCACATACACTTCACATAGACTCACTTGTAAAACCGCCATCATAGCTGCCCCACCAATTTCCAAGCCGTGAAATGCTCTGATCACGTCCATGACTAACTGCCTTCACAGGTCGCCAACACCTTAAAAACATGGGTGAGCAAAACTCCGCGCTCCAAGTAGCTAGGACCGCTGACACCATCAAAGCCCGGTCAGTGCTTGTGGGGGCGGACATCCCCCTCCCCTGGCAGTTGGAACACTCAGATTGTAAAAGGCAGGCCGTTCACCCTTGGGTAAGGTGTCGATCCCTGTTTCATAACCAGGTAGTTCAGGCTGCTACAGCAAACTGACTTCCAGGTATCATTGTAGAGGGTTCCAACTCTTGAACAGTGGTTCAATGTCCAAGTGACAGATTTTTAAGCATGAAAATAAACAGTAAAATTTTGTCATTAAATTACTAACATGCCAATATATATGTATTTTGGCAGCGTATCTCATAACATACAGTAACCCCCCTTACAAGAATGACATTCTAAAATCACTACCTTTGTAAAAATCTAAACTGATAAATTTTATCTCCTAAAAAATCTAGAAATTGCATGTCAAAAGTGCATTTTCTTCCCTGTGAAGCCCTTGTTTAAACACCTCCCACATAAAATTGGAATTATTTTTGTATTAAATATTAATTTAAATCAATAAAATGATGCGTCAGAAGCGTAAAATTGATTCCAACTTGTTGCAAAAATGTAAAACAACATTGAACTGCGCTGTTTACTGAGTGCAATGGCCACTTTCAAGTGCTTGCAGTCAATATAAAGAGGATTTATAACTGAAATATTAATTTATTTCAAAAGATGTCTTCTTAGTAAACTTCCTTCATTATTATTTGTTAACGGTAAGTGGTGTGATTTTCCATTTTATCCATGCTTTTTAAAAAAAAAATTTTAACTACATAAATTTTTTTTTTGACATGGCTAATTGTGCTATTATTTTATTGAGCCCATATTGTAAATGTTTAAAAATAAGACCTTCAGTATAAAGTACTTTCATTGTATAAAAGTTGAGGCTTTATTGATGTATGTTATAACAAGATTTTACTGTACTAGGAAACCAATAAGTAGAACCTTACTAAAATGACCCGTCATGGTTTCCAGAAATAAGGTCGTTATGACAAGTCGGTCACTATATATATTTTGGGCAATTTTGGACCAATTCTGTCCAGCGCCTCGAGTGAGTCGAAATGACAAAATGTTGTGGAGTAGGAGTCTCCTAGGTCAGCAGCATGTCAATTGCCCCTGGAGTCGCAAAGGCTGGGTCTGCCAAATGCAGATGGGCAAGATGGCTCCAGACTTGGGGTCCACAGCATCTATTGAAAATAATATAGTTGTCTTGTCTACAAGGCTGTACCACACTATGAGCAATGTTAAGTGGTGCCTGAGAGAGCCCCTTAAGTGGTTGAGTTTTCTTCCTACGAGATATCCAAGCAAGATAGACAATTTTCAGAGATGAAATTGGCTTGACTACCAGAGTCCAATAAAACACTGATGGGTTGGAAGGCCCCTGACACATCTTGTACATCAATTACAGCAGTTGACAGCATAATTACAACACTGCTGGGTGTTCTCGAAAATGAGGAGCACACAGTCAAAGTGGAACTTGTATCACCACTCGAGCTGCTATCTGGCGCCTCTACGGATTGTCCCGATCCATCTGAGACATTCTCTTGAATGTATGGTTCCGGGAAGTGCAGTAGGTTGTGATGCCATGACTTGCAGTGACGACATGAGACTGCTGAGGGACAGTTTTTGCACTGGTGCGAGGACTACAAACAGTTCATACAAAGTTTGAGTTTCTTGACAAGTGCAAATCGTTCCTTATATGGCTTCTGTTGAAACTGGAGACATTGGATGATCGGTAACCTTTAGTCAGTTTACGATCTGCTGAAACCTGCACAGGTTTGATCTTCGAGGGGGCCGACCTAATATTGATGCAACTGCTTCCATAGCACGACAATGTTTTTCTAAAAACTGCACAAAGGACTTCGAGTTGGGAGCTCAGTATTTGTCAAGGCCATCTCCCACTGTATTTGGTGTGGGGCATCCAGTTTCCGCCAAAGGATGGGCAGTAAGATTAAGTCTCAGTGTTTCATAGGAACCTTCAGAGCTTCCAATGCTGCCACATTCTCTGTTACAACTGTCAGCATCTGTCGCAGTGAGGTGGGCGATTCACAGGATACTGTGTGTGCTTCCAATGGAGCTTCCACATTCAAAGAAACATTTAATCTTTTGTTTGAATATCGCTCTGATAAAAACTTCAATACAACGTAAAAATTTTCATCTGTCATAGGCAACGCCTGAAACATAGTTAAAGGCTCACCATTAAGTGACAACATCAAGTAGGACAACCTTTCGGCTGAAGCTAGGTGGGGGCGATCACCTACAAGTGCACTGAACAAGTTAGAGAAGTTCACCCAGTCTTGTGCACTTCCACTGAACTGTGGCAAGGAGATATTGGGAAGTGATAAATTTACCTTCCGTGTGCTAGTAGCTACTGCCTGTGCTGCCTCTGACTTGCTTGCAAGAGATTCTACCATGGCCATAATATTGTAATATTGATTTTCGAAGTTCAGCATGTGGGCTGCACGTGCATCTTTATTAAAGCCTATTAGTTGTTCAGCTGCCATTTCTACAATTATGTAATCTGATTCAAAGTTATGTTTTACTTCCGGCAAATCTTGCATGGTTACATGGAATAAATACCTTTTGAAGGGGTTTGTTCCAACACACTTGGCGAGACCAAGCGCATGCTTGAGGTGTCCTTCAGCCAACCGTAGATGCAGTATTGCTACCTGAGCATCTGCCATAATTAAAGTTGCTTTGATGTGAAAGAACATGTACACTAACTAAGAATCACAACATAATAGTTGTGTGTTTATGTACGTAGTGCAGCAGAGAGAGAGAGAGAAAGATAGGGTATGGGTGAGGGTGAGAGTGTTGGTGTGGGTGAGAGTGGTGGTGTGGGTGAGAGTGGTGGTGTGGGTGAGAGTGGTGGTGTGGGTGAGAGTGGTGGTGTGGGTGAGAGTG
>NQII01000146.1:1183304-1255552 GCA_002778355.1 Clitarchus hookeri
GAGAGTGTGGGTGAGGGTGGGTGTGGGCGAGAGTGTGGGAGAGTGGGTGAGAGTGTGAGAGAGTGAGTGAGAGAGAGAGTGTGTGTGTGTAAGACACCTGGCAGGAAAACGTACATAACCTAAGATAAGGCATCCAGGCCTTAAATAAATATGTCACCAGCCATTATACAAGTACACTGCAAGCAGTGCATGCCCCATGTTCTGGTAGTCTCTAGATGCTAGCAATATTGATTGGGAGGGTGCACACGCAGCTCTGCCACTGGAGGGAGGGAAAACCAGCAACTTTCCCTTCCTGTGTTGCCCTGGCAAGGTCATTTTCACATCTTGTTCACAGTGAAGGAAGCCACGCCAATTGCAACTGCATCAAACATGTGTATAAAGCCCAAGAAGGACCGGGTAATGGACCTGTGACAAAAAGTTAACATTTAAATAATACGTGTTCTGATTTTCTTGGAAGAAGCCAGTGAAATTTCTCTTGGAAAAGGTCAAAATATTAAAAATACATTAATATTTTATTAAAACAACATTTTATTTTTGCTCTAAAAACAATTGAATAGAAATGCAAATTTGGTTTTTTGGAGTGATCAGAGTCAATCAAAATAAGTTGAATTTTACCTTACACTTGTGTAGATCTTACTATTATAGTCAATTCTTGGAAACCATTTAACTGTATTTAACGTATACATAATTTAATTTTGCCCCTAAAGCTATGCAAATCTTCATTCTTAACACAATTTTTGGGTCAGAGTCAGTCCAAATTCAAATAATGACCCCTTCAAGATAATGATCCTTTTCTTTGGAACAGTTTAAGGTCATTGTTTCGAGAGTTGACTGTGTGTGTTTTGTGATTTGATGTAGCTTTGTGTAATAATTTTAGGGACATCATTTTTATTTCCTTTTTTGTACCATATTTTATTGTAGAATTGCATGCATCTTCCATTAGTAGCTTGTATTGGAATTGGAAATTTACAAAGAATGTTCGCAGGTTAATCCAAATACTAAGAAAATAAATAAAAATGTTAAAATTTTTAAGTAGAACTTTAGATTGTAAATCATTTTCGTTATTCACTATTCTATGTAAGAATAAAACATATAATATTAGGAAAATAATAAAATTATGTATTTTACTCTGTGTATGCACACACGTGTGTGTGTGTATTGTTTATGCATGATTCATCATTTTGAAAACTTTTAACTTATAGTACTGTCAACTCTTGGTTTCCTGGGAGCAGATCAACTGGTTTGCAGCTTAATTGGGCTGTATTTCCTTGCCATAAACAGTTTATACTTTATAGACCTAAACACAATAATCTTAGTAACATTTATTCTTGTGTTTGAACAGCTGTATTATAAAAGTGCCTTTGTGAACTGTGATTGTTTTGGGCGGTCCCGTTATGTGACATGAGGCAGGGGGCAAGAAGGAAGGAGTTGAGAGTTGTGCAAAAAATTTAAAAGCTTCAGGGATGGTTGCCAGTTAATGTGTTCAGTACAGGTACATCCAGTTTGAAAGTGCAATAAATATTAGTGGAACAGTTAAAAATATTTGCGTTTTACATATCAATGCAGTGTTTACATTTGATACAAAGAACAATTTGTGCCTACTAGCTTGTGTAACAGCCACTTGTTGCTGGCCGGCTGCTTCCAGCTCTGGCATTCGGCTAGAGGGGAAGTTATAAAAATAAACAGTGTGAAGACAGCTTTGTTTGGTTGTCTCTGTTTCCCCTTCACTCGTTGAGCCGGACATCAATCAATATTTTTCTCCTCTCCTCCAGACGTTATGAATATAACTCCACTGTGAACAGAACATCAACAAAATATGAAAGTGGAGGGGTGGGAATAGGCAGTAGGCACTACTGTAATATGAGTGAGGGTAGTGAGAAATTCTAGATAGAGAAAAATAAGAACATCATTGTCATGATGTATTTACTCAACGTGTTTGTATATGTGATAAATAATTATATACACACTTTTTTCATCTTTGGATTCCACTGTGTGCTGGAAAAACCATTTTCAGTGCGACTATTGTTTTAAAATCCGCACCTTTATGCAAAAAAATTAAATTGTCGTTGGAACTTTGACGCTTACTGAGATATAACTTATAGGGATATTGAGCCATTTGCCTTTTGCCGTGGACTACTGATGCCTGGTCTGTCCTGTAGGATCAGGAATGCTTATTATTCAAAACCTCTGGTCCTATTAAGGCATTTAAAGGCCTGTGCATTTTAGTAGGTGAGGAATGGCTGGCTCTACAGGTCTCGTGTGTGTTTCCTACTGGCATGGTCTCCTTCGGCTTAGTATACCAATCGCCTGCGATTGTGCTTGGTCAGAAGCTGCCTACGGGCTGCGGACCCTTGAGGTCTTTGTAGGTGGTTGGAAGAGCCCTGGTTTATATTGAGGGTGTTCGTAGACTAATCGCTACCATGCTAGTTGTGCAAGCTCCCTTTTCTTGCTATTTATCACCTGAGCTGGGGGTCTTTGTGGTGTTGATGCTCAGGTTTCTCGTTCTGCAGCGACTTTACCCTTCCTTTCGTCTCATTGCTTGGAGAAAGGGATCGGTTGGGGAAATAGTTAGGAGTATTATAGGGATCTCTCTGCAGCAACGCAGAAATATAGCAGTGTTCTCATCCCATGGAAGATTAGGTTCAGGTAGACACCTTGCCGTCCCTCAAACCTCTCTGCATCCGGTGGCAAATCAAGGTAGAATGTACAGAGGTCGATGGATAGGCTCAATGTCTGATGAAAAACAACTGGCATTTACTGGGCCTGCAACTAGATATATAACAGCACAATGGATGCCCTGAGAACTAGGGGTGTATGGTGTTGACAGACTGCCTCTTGTTACCTCCACTCTGGCATCGACACAGGCTAGCTGCGCGTGAGAGGGGGTGGTTGTGGGTGGTGGCCAAGCTACGCCAACTTGCGAAACTGTAACTGGCAGTCCTGCAGGGGTATCAACGCTCACTTAGGGGTTGCTCAACCCTGTAATATTCCATAATTTGAATATCACAATCTCCAGTGAGTTACAATAAAAATATCTATGCGAGTTCAAAGTGAAGACAAAAATAAGAAATACATTGGTCTATTGTTCATAAAAATACTTTTTTGTAAACACAAAATATAGTAACCATGTGTAAGGTTGTTTTATTGTAGTTGACAGTCACATGAGAGGTGATGCCTCACTGGCACTAGATCATCTGGGTATTTGCTTCAAGGGCCTTGAGTAAAGGTGGCTTGCTGATGGGTTTGGTGGTAGACCTTGCAGGAGCAGGCAGGGCCGGGCAGAACTGAAAGTTTGATAGTGGTGGCCTTCTGGATGGACGGACAGATCCCCACAGGTTTCGGCCGGGGTGGAGTCGGTGGCAGGGGCAAGATAGCGTGTGGAACAGATTCCAGCAGTTAACATGAAGCGAACTCTGGGTCCAACATGGAGACTCCTGTTTGGTGTCCAACCAATACATGCATCCCATATGTTGTCACCTTTGGAGCACATTGCAGACTAACTCCAAGTCTGAAGGGCAAAGGGGAGGGCGTTGCATATCCGTGTCTTTCCTCAAATTCGTGCAGTGAATGTTCAACAAAACAGGGTCAACGGGATAAAGCTATAGAAACAAAGTAGACTGAGAAAAAGATGAGGGGAGCCCAGATTTGGTGTACTGGCGTATTGTAACACAAATGCGAGACTCACTCCAGACTATACTCGAAATGGCTCCCTGAAGGGCAGTCCCTAAGGAAGCCAAGTGACTAACCAGACATGAAATATGGGTTATTGCTTGGGCAAGAGGAACCCCATTGTAAAAGCATTTTTAGCTGGCATGGGTGTTGCCAACGCATTGCAAACTGTAACGGTTGTGCATCACAGAAGCAAAGTAACTGCTAAGTGACTGGCTAGCAGGTATGCTACAGTGTGGCTTTTTACATACCATCGGATCAACGGTGAGCGAGGGGATAGCAGGCAAGATGTGATGGAGACAGAGAGTGTCTTTCCTCAGTGCAGTTGGGCAGCGCGCTGGCTGTGGGACAAGAAGGGCTAAAGCTACAGCCCCTTTTGAGTGCATGTGCAAACTGCACAGGTATGTACAGGTGTCTGCAACACACACCTCTCCATACACTCTCAGTGGTGTGTAGCTGCATACGGTTATACCTTGGGAGAGCACAGCTGTGGCAGACATTCAAAAGGAACACCTTGCCACCTGTGGTGCTTCAGAAAGGTTGAATGTTTTTATTGATCCGTTCATTCTGCATTACATAACATTAATGTTATTTGTGAAATATGTAATTTTACCCCAAATTTGTTTAAAAAAAGTAGACCAAGGCATAAAATTTTAAGTATGAAGCTATTAGCCAGAGTAAAATCTTTGGATGCCACTATTTTATATTCAGGATTCTAAAAATACCTAATCTATTGCTGAGCATATGTGCTGAAACAGGAAGACATATTCTCTGGTTATGAATGTTAAAAATAATAATTAGACTGTACTTTACATTACACAGATGAAAATTACAATCACAGTTTGGTTTTCGTGCTTACTTTTACGAACCAAGCAATTGTATGCATTTCACTCAGCAGTACCAGGTGATTGACAACAGACAGACCATCCCCCTTGTAGTTGGTTAAATTAAGGGTTTGCTGTGATTTGTAATTGCCAGCCTGAAATATTTGGTTGCCAATGATGACCTGGTGACTGGAAATTAAAAAATGCCCTGGAAAGTCAGGAAAATAGAAAGTAGGTCATGGAAAGTCAGTCAGGGAAAGTCAGGGAAATGAGAGAGTAATAGAAAATAAATTAACAAAATCATAGAAAAAATATGATTTGCTATTCTCATGAACTTGAACCTTAACAAATACCGAACAAAAATAACACTGACACAGTAGATGCTAGTCTACAAATCAGATTTTTTCAGGACAAAAATATTTTATGTCGTTTTTTTAAATAATACATATTTGTAATCACTCTCTGGCACAACCATTTCTCTTGTGTCCACACAATACAGTAGGGTTTATTTACTTATTTTCACTCCATTTTGCTATTGTCGTTCACTGGAACAATATGTTCTGTAAAATGTTTTGTGTATAAGTGAAAACCGTTATTTACCCTTATCAATGGAATGAAGTAAAAAAAGTTTAAAAAATGTGGAAAAGTGTAAATATGGGGGAAAATTAAAATTCTGGCAGATTACCATGTCTCTATTATTCTTTATAATCTTCTTTTATAAACACTTCCTATGGGCAAAAGTATTGCTGTTGTTTATGTATTTTATGCAACATAAATAGTTGAAACAATATGATTTCTGCAACATAAATTGCAGGATAGCTATGCATTAAACTTACAGGCAAATAAACGGTACCTGAAAAATACAGTACAAATAGTGGGAAAATGTAAATACTGGGAATATTTGTTGACAATTATTGTGTTTTTTCATGGCATCCCTCGACAATTCGCTTCTCATTTGTTCCCATTGATTGTTTGCTTACGACAGTTTACCTGCTATTCGTGTGTGTTCAGGTAAACAAATGAAGTTGTGTGGTGGTGGTTTTATTTTGTGCTACACTGAGACATTCTGAAAATTGTCGATATAGCTACCAAATCACTTCTGGTTGAAAACCTCTTAGAACCATCACTTGCGTCTCCAAGGTTTGTGTACGGTGCTATCAAAAACTATGGAGAAGTTGATTGTGTCCCAATATGTAGAAAGTTATTGCTTTCTGTAATATGTGCAAGGAAAAGGTGTCAAAACTTCCTTGAAGCGCAGAAACTACAACAGTTTGAAGGAAAAAAAAGAGAGAAATTTCTAACTAGTTGAGAGAATTAACGGAAAAAGCAGAGACGAAGATTGGAATGAGATTTGGAAGCTTTAGAAATTTAATGTAATGCTTTATGAGTTGGAATGGAAAGAATTGAAATGTGTTAATTATTTGTATAGAAAAAAAAATTGAAACCAAACCATTTTTTTTTTATTAAAATTATGGATTTGTTTAACTGGGACTTCAATTGTTTGTGTTAAAATACTTTTTGTATTACATGTTGTTTGTGTGAAACTGCAATTTAGCAGGTAGGTAAGAAAAAAGGACATTATTTGTTCAAATTTAGATACATATGCATTTTTGTTCAAGTTATAGGCAGTCTTCTAAACATCATTAGTAATTTCAAAAACATTTTATTCTTAATTGTTTGTGAAGTTTCCATAAGAAATTGTGTTGTTTTAATCTATAAACTTGGTTTTTGTAAACAAAAAATTTAATATAATTCAAGCAAAGTGTATATTGACTTGCTGTTGGAGAGGTAAGAGAATTTGTGTTAACCTGGTCAGAGAAAGTCAGGGAAATTGAAAATGATTTTTCTGTGGGTATCAGAGATTCATTTAAGAACATAATGATTTGAAATTAGCACCAATCACAGAATGAATTTTGACGTAAAAATGTTACTAATACTAATGAATGTGTTATAATGGATCTGAAGCGAACACTTTCATTTTTCATTATAGAGGAGAAACTTTGTGTCTGGGAAAGCATTTTAAGTGAAATATAAATTCATGAGAAAAATTGAAATACACGAAGTCAAAACTCAAGTGTAAATAAGTATTAGAATGTTTTAGTTTACAGTTTACTTCAGCCTGCATTAAAAATATATACTGTACAGTTTTAATTAAAATACATTATACTTGTCTTGAAATAATATACAATACTAATATGCCAAATTTACATAGCTCCAAGTACAGCATCTGATATCTGTAGACAATGTAATTATATTTTTTTTAAGTAGCCTATTTATTTCATGTTTGTTTATGTTTTGGAATGTATTTTGTACTTTTTGTGACTTCGGTTTTTTTTTTAAATTGAAGCTTTAGACATGATTGGTACTCTAATTTTGAATAAACGCTTGTTTTGTGACTTTAGGAAGAAGATTAATGGATTGTTATATCATTATATGTTTATTTTATTATTTCCTGTATGTAATTTTCTTTTCATTATTCTGTTTATGTTTAAATTATAATCGTTGAGGTTCGGCTGAGTGTCAGGTGCTTAGCGTTTAATTTTATTTATGTTTGTGATTAATTGTGTTTGATTGAGACTTGTTTTAATGTTATTTATTTTAAATTTCATTAAACTTGCTTGCATGATTTACCTTGTACATAAATTTGTTCCATTAAGTTTGAAAAGACGTTGCGGGTGAGTCCCACTGGCTTTTCAAATGCATGAGCGGAAGGTTTTCCAATGTCAACTACAGCGGACATGTGTGTCATTCCAGACAATGAGATATTGTTTTGCAAATGAAAGTGAAGAAATGGTTCAGTATTATGTGTAGAAGTTGTGCCACGCTGACCTATTTACTTAATTATGCCCAGTTGCATCATCAGCATTAATTTTGTTTGTGCTTAAAATATCGAGGTTTGAAAAAATCCTGGCATTTTTGAAAATTCCCAACCCACTTGGTTTTTATTCAAAAACCTAGGATTTTTTTTTTAAACTTTGCTAAATATAAATATGCATATTCTAAATATTTGTTTTGGGTACGTTTACCTAAACACTTATATTTTACTTTATTTAATCAAATGCCTTTATTTAGAATTTCAAATTAATACATTGTTGATAATTATTGGAAAAGTTTTTTTAATTTGTGCTCAATATTTTGTGAAAAATAACTGATATTGTAGCTAGTATTATACACAACATGTACACTATGTTATGTTATAACAATTGATATAACAACTATCATGGTTTTTATATTGTCAAATATTACCATAACCAGCAATTGTGTTATGTTTTTGAAAAAACTCTTTTCATAAGTTGTGTAAATAAAATATCTGTACATACAAACACTTGACATTTATTGTTTTGCACACACTTTTTTTTACTGAGGATCACAAAGTATAAATCATCATGAATGTGCTAAAGAGGTAGTTGGAGATAGTTTTCCCTATAGAAACAAAAATGTATTCCTCATCATTGCAAGGCGTTTGGGGGTGTAGTGGTTAGACTACTCGCTTCCCACCTAAACAAATCGGGTTCGATTACTGGCAGGTTGCTACAGGTTTTTTGCATGTTGAAATCGTGACCCCTTGGTTGGCAGTTTTTCTCTGGGATTTGCCGTTTCCCCCGCCCTTTTATTCCGGCACTGCTATATACTCGCATCACTTCACCCTCATCTTCTCTCAAGACCATGATGTTAAGAGCTGTCAAAGTCTTTTCACTCTTCACACTCATCACTGTAACACATCAGTCAAAAAAAAAGTATTAATAAATGTTTAACAATTACAAGTGCCAGAAATTCATACTGCATCTGTCTCATTCTCACAGATATCAGCAAGTGTAAAGTCTACTTTTTTAACTTGGTGTTTTTGAATGGTATTCCAGTAATACACTACACAGTAGTCAGTTGCATGCAATAGGTAGACAAAATGAACATTGCACATTAATAATTCAGTCAATCTAAACTTCTAACTTTGAAAGATTTGCTCGTAAATGATGATACACTTTAACTAGTTTTGTCTCTTATCTTGAAGGTCATGATGCCAGCCAGGAATTCAGGATGGTGTTCAGCTAACCATATTTATGCATTATGTTCTTGTTCTTCACTTAAATGTTGCCCTCTGAATTTTGGATCCATAAGGTTTGTGAGGATATGTGGTGGTTGGATTGCCTGTCAAAATCTTTTCTTGAAGTGGTGATGGTAAGCCTCCAGAACATCAGAAGATAGTAGGTTGAGCCATATTTCAACTACCTCTGAAATACATGTTGTTTCTTTCTGAATTTTGTTCAGTGCATTTGCAACTACGTGTTACTGTTTCTCAAGATACACTGCTTTGTGGTAAATTCCCAGGTTGTTTAAGATCTTTGCAACATTTGGATGAAATTCTTGGGCATGTTCAAGGGCGATTACCCTGCACCTGTCAGGGTGAAAGTTCCGTCGCGTTTCATTTGGCAACTGTGGGATCACACAATCTTTCTCCAAAAGCCACCCATGTTCTTAATGAACACTTTGAAAATACTTTGGCACTTCCACAATATGACCCATAACTGTTTTAGGAAATACATCTTTCTCAACTAAATTCAAAATATGTTCTGAACAGCCATAGGTGATTAGATCTGGATGTTTTTCTTTCAAAATTTCCCACATTCTACCCTTTTTATTCTCATTGTCAATAACTACTGCAAAGATACTGTTGTGCAAGTTTTCTTGGTATTCTTTCATTAATGCTTCTATAATTGCTTCAAACTGCTCTGACGTTTTTTTCTGTGACCCTGAATCATTGACTTAAAGAAGGTAACTTTCTGTCCCAGCATGTATTGTGAAAGTTTGAATTGAGTCCTCCTTAATGCTTGACTATCCATCCAATGTTTCTGTTTAACAGGCATTTTGTACTTTTTTTTACCAGATGTAGCTCTGATTGTTGAGCAGCTTCAATAAAAGCTTCATCGAAAAGCTTCCCACCGATATCTTTTGCTGATGGTGCTTTGTATCCAGGTCTTAATATCTGGATCATCTCCTTGAAGTTATCAAGTTCAGCAACATTAAAAGGCACATTGACAGACACTGCCTTGTCAAGGTTTCTTTTTTGTTCTTCACTTGTCTTAACCACATAATCACTGATGAAATGTTGCTTTCTGTTAGTGGATGAGGAAGTACTAGGTACTGGACTTGGGCAGGCTGGTGCACAAACGTTTCAATAGGATCTACTCGATTCAGTAAAGGAAGGCTGTGATGCTGCTAGCAGTTGATGTTCCAGATTTTCTTCACTTTCACTCTCCTTTACCTTTCTAGCCCAACATTTCTGTAGGCAAGTTCTTGTTCTTTCTATCTTGTAACTTAAAGTCAATTCACAATGTTTACATCTACATTTTGAATCACCATCAGTTTTTGTTACTTATCTCCACTCATTTGCCAACTTACGTCCACTCCCATGCACTTTTGGCATTTATCATTTGACGTGTTCCTGGAATCTCAGATATTTTTTAATGTATTTTACTACACTTTTCAAAATGTTTCGATTCACATGCACACCACACTTGATATAGTGATTGCAAACACAATATGGGCTTTAATTTACTTAATGGACTGTAAACTTTTTCAGTTGCTAGGTAACACCATTATATTTCCCATTCAGGCTATGATAATTCCTTATAATAAACTGAATTATAGCAACACCAAAACTTTCAATACCTGTATTAACTCTCTTGACACTTCAGTAGAACACAGTTTGTAGGTAGCTGCCACATTATTGTGTATCTAATCACATAACTCATGACTAGAGACAGGAATTCCCTACGTACTCTCTGTCTCATGTAACTTGGCAAGATTTTGGCAGTTCGACGAAAGTAGTGCCAATGTTTACTTTTTGTTTATGTATCCTTTCGCCATCAGCTGGTGCATCAAGTTGCAGCTGTATATTAATTTTATTAACATGCTGTCATCTAATCCACTTTTCATTGTAATGCTAAACAATTTTTAAGGTATTTATCGACTTGCATCTGTCTAAAAAATCTGTAGGTTTTAAATGTAAAAAACAGAAAACCTTGCAAGAAATAAAATATTTGCTACCTATTTTTTTATTTATTTTAGACAACGAATTTGGGTTAACATTTGAGAGACGGTAATTGTAGTTCTTATCACACTTTGGATGTTACAACTAATATTTTAAGACTGGAAATAAAAGTAATTGGGGAAACTTGCTTGACAACGCACTTTTCATTAGCCAACAAACAACTTACCAACGACTTTTGCAAAGCAGTTATTCTGCTACATATTACTGATACTAAACAGCTTGAGTTAGAAATATGTGGCGTGGAATAACGTTAGAATTCTTCAAAACTACCCACGCGCATCCATTTTCTTCATTTTGTTAATACAGAATAGTAACAACACGAAAACAACAAAAATTTGGGTTTGCGGGAGAACTTTGCATGTAATGGACATTAGCATAATGAAAGCGATTACCGACCCAATATAAATTACTAGAAATCAAAATCACTGTACAGGGAATACTTAAACTTTTATACAGAGCTCGCGGACAAATAAAACCATTGGTATCTGTTCGTAAATTTGTTATTTTAAACAAGAAAACTATATTTTGTTTCTGGCTGGTTGTAGTTCGGGATCTGGCTAACAGATAGCGTGGAAGGGAGTGTTGTAACAGATGGCGTGATAGGGCTTGTTGTGAACTACCTCAACAGGTAGCAGCACTTTGGCCTGCCTGTTGATTCCGTCTTTGTAAAAGTTCACATTTCTCCTTTTATTGGCTCAAATTGTCAAGAGCTTGAAATTTATTTCTTCAAATTATTTGAAAAATTATTCAACTATACCATTCAATATTTTTGTAGGCTTTTAGAATTAATATCAAGCATGCATGGAAGGTGTGGAGAGTGGAGGTATGACATAAAAAGAACTTCCAATGTTTAAAGTTGCATTTCATTTGAATACAGACCGTTTTAATGTCCGTTTAATTTTGAACACACATAAATTACTACTTCAGTACAAAGTTTGGTTTGTAGCACTAATAACAGCTGGTTTGCGAACACGTCAAATAAAATGTATTAATTCATCTATAAACTCTTTCTTATCCGCGTATTTTCTGCTTGTTTGATGTGCGTCGGCAGTGCAGTCAGAATAGCCAACGTAATATTAATTTTCATTCGTTCATGCATTAACTGGTACAGGATTTTGTAAATGGCACATTGTTTGTTACGTATATGTCAAGCTGCCACTCAGTGATGTCAAAATCTCGCCAACTTATATGAGACAGACCATATCTACTGCCTATAGGCTGTTCATGGTAAAATGAACAATTTTGAGGGTCTAGTTACTTTTTCCTTTCAGCCATATTTATCCTTTAAACACCCTTTTTTAATAAATATTACCATGCAAGTAATAACCACAGTGTATATATTCCACCACACACGGAAGTTTACGTCTAAGGCTAAAATAAAATATATTTATTTACTGTCATTCTAAATGACAGGGCTTTCAAAAGGGCTCACTTTACCATGAATAGCCTATAACCAATCAGTTTCATTTTTGTAACTGGAAAGGGAAACTCCTCAGTATACACTACTGCTCAGTCTGTCTGGTTCTTTAGCTAGGGGAATCCCCTTCAGCAATATAGGAGGAATCCCCTTCAGCTGTGTAGAAGGGGAAATCCCCTTCTTCTTGCTGGTTAGTACAGATGACTCGCTTATTTCCTGTTTATAGTGAGTCAAACTATTTACTGTGAATAAAATAAAATTTAATCAACATGTCGGGATATTTTATACAGTAGCAAAAGTTTAACAATTTCGAGAAAAAAAAATCACTTGGTGCTTCAAGTAGGTTTTTTTCAAGTGGGCCCACCCAAAAAAACCTGGGTGGGTTTTTTTGGTGGGCCCACTTTGGCGAACCTTATCTAGTATCCCGGTAAGAAATAGTATTTTTCTATATGGCAGCATATCCTGTTGGTATAAAAAGTGATGATACTGTACAAAAAGGAAAAGTTAAATATATTTGTGTGTGGAACCTGTTTTATGCCCATAACAAGCCCTGATTAGTATCTCATGTTTTTATCACTAAGCATTGGCGAACATTAAAAACATTTTTACAGTTAAATGTAACTGACAGTTTTTATACATTGGACCCTGTAGGGTTAGTTTTTCAATTGACCAGATGAAAAAACTGATGCATGCTGATGAGCAAAGCATGCAGACTTGATCACTATCTAGAGGTCAACATCTGGTTTGCTGGTATTGATCGGTGAAAAACAATAGCATATTCATTTGAATGATCAACCCTGATTAAAAAGAGGCAAAGCTACAAGAATTTTTTGTTGACCAAAAATTGGCATGCATTACGTTTGTGTTGTCTGTCACCCTCTTCTTATCCTCGTCCCCTTGAATTTTCCTTTTTTTTCTTTTGTTGATGGTCTGGGCCGTGAAAACAGTTCTGTCTCTTTCTTTACTTATAAAACTCTGACTCTCATCAATGTTTAGCTGGTAGATGATTTCACAGCAAGGTGGCATTTCCAGTTCACAGCTTCAGAAAAAAACTATGAACTTTGTTTGGAATAATTGAAGTTGAGTATATTTTACACTGATTTTTTCAATTCCTAGTTGTCTTGTACTGGTGAAAGTGCTTCACGTTATAGGCTAAAACGTTTCAATATTCACAAAACCTATTCTATGTTCAATAAATTAACACTGAACTGACTGAGTTGGAACTTCGCTATAGATGGGAATTCACTGTGGAAGGATTTATTTTAGAGTTACTCTTTTTAAAGTACTTGTAAATGTAGTTAATTTTTGTACAGTTTCCTCAATTATATATACTGAAGTAAAACTTGGAACTACTTGCAAAGTTTTAATTTTATCCAAATTGGAGGAAAATTGTCTGCAATTCACACATTGGAAGAAACACCGATGTTGTCAACATCAGCAATTTCTGCAAAAGCAGAAACAGCTTTACTATTATCCTTTATCATTGTCATAATCAAAACTGTTTGTTTGGTTCCGTAGCCATTTTGTCTCCTATAATTTATGATTTTTCCTACTGTCTCTCTTGCCTCTTCTTCAGTGTACTGTAACATTAACACTCTTTGTTGTTTGGATATTTTCTTTCTGCAACTTCTACCATACCCTAAATTAAATTATTGTGGGAGAGTATATTTTTTATATGCATGTTTGTAAAAAAAGAAATTGATAAAGTATGCATATAATGTGAATGTGAAATATTAAGGAAATACACATTGGGAATTTGTACATTGCTTGCTACTGTAGTGGTGTTTTGTTGTGCCCAGGGTGATGGACTCTATTGAGGAGTGCAGCCAGTGTGCGGACACGTCTGTATGCAGCGCTAGTGTTTCGTGCATCGTCGCCATGCTGGGCTCCTTGGAAGAATTGTGCACAGGAAAGGGAATCAACCCCACCTACATGGAGCGTATTAATGCCATGTATACAGATCTGAGCCAGTGCGACTACCGAGGTTTGTCCACCTTCAAATACTGATGCGCATTACATCAGCAGTTTTGAATTTTTTTTTAAACTGCAAATCATACTGAACTTCATGCATTGTAAAGTAAATGTAATTTATAGTGGTATTGAACCCTTTTGAGTCCATGACTTCCCTGATAAATTAAATCTTTTTTTCACAGCTCCCCAATGGAATGTCTGATAAAAAAAGTATCTTGAAAAGAATTTTGAAATAGATTTTAAATATGTAATATGTCATGCATTTTTAATGCAATAGGTTGAACTACAAAAAAATAAGAGAAATTTATAAGAAAAACATCCACAAAGTGCATTTTAATCAAATTAAACATGTGCACCTTGACACCCCAGGTTGTAATTCTTGGTGCAAGGGGGGAGACCTAGTTACTCTCTTATACTTAAAAAACTAACTTGAATGAATTTTTATGTTTTATTGCATAAGATTAGGGGGTGCATAAAAGAAAATTTATCATATGAAAAAAATTAGGTGGGAAAATCAAATGTCCTGCGAGAATTATGTAAAAAATTGGAAAAAATTTTAGGTTATGTAAGATGCGGGGGGGCTAGTGAATGTAATATTCTATTATGACTTATTCCATGAAAACAAGAAGGAAACAGAGAATTATAACTGTATATTTGCTAAAAAAATTAGACTATAGCTAGAAACATAATAAACTAACGTTTGTGAAAAATACACCACCACGAAGTATACATGTAATGGAAATGAACTTTATACCACAGATTAGGTACATGGCAATACACAATTGATTAGGATTACAGAACTGTACAGATCTGTTATTCAGAATTCAGTAGGGGTGTGCGAAGCTTTGCATTTTCAAAGTCAAATCAAAGGCTTTTGTACTTTAGACTTCATCTTCGAATAAAACATTCTTCGACTGAAAAGTCGAAGATTTTCACCAAGGAAAACTTCAATGGAAAAGATGATCAACTTACACTGTTTTTCAAACAAAGTTTGTAGTTTTTATCCCAAGCTTCACCCTGCTGAGCTAATCTACCAGCTTGACATTGATGAAGGTCCCGGGAGAGAGGGTGCAAGGGGAGGGAGTGAATGATTTTACAGCCTCATGCTTTCCTTTGTTCCTCTCTCTTTCTCTCTCTTTTTACCTTTCTCTCTGTTTTTACATTTCTCTCTTTCTCTCTTTTTCTCTTTCTCTCTTTTTCTTTCTCTCTTTTTCTCTTTCTCTCTTTTTTCTTTCTCTCTTTTTCTCTTTCTCTCTTTCTCTCTTTTTCTCTATCTCTCTTTTTCTCTATCTCTCTTTCTCTCTATTTCTCTCTTTCTCTCTCTCTCTCTCTCTCTCTCTCTCTCTCTCTCTCTCTCTCTCTCGTTAGGCGAACAAGATGTCATGCCTGACACACACCAGTGGAAGGCTGTTTAATAGGAGGGTGACCGACCATAACATAAAACAAATACAGTGTGGATTTTCTGTCTCGAAAAATTCATGTTTCTTTGCCTTTCTAATTTTGACTTGTGCAGCGATGTCATAACAATTAACGCATTTATCACGTGCGGGAGTTGGGCTGACGTACGTGCTACAGCTGATACGTCATTTTGGAGGAACTGCATACTTTCCTTGTAAGCGGTGAAAGTGGCTCAACTCTCTTGCTCTGAGGCCCTAATGCCACCACCATCCAGTAAGTTTACAATCTAGTCTGACATTGACAATGATCCTTGGAGGAGGAAAGGGAAGAGGCCAAATGTTGATAGCCACCCATTGAAATCACTGTGCGGTGGTGGTGCCAAATGGGACTAGATATATGGAGTATGGTAGTTTTTATAAAGTTTGTAGGTATCTAAATGTATAATGATTACTTTCTTGCAGATTTTGATATTTCAGTTTTTCAGCAGTGCAAGATTAGGATATATTTATTCCATTGCTCAGTGTCTAGTAGGGATACATTTTTTTTGGCAGTAACAGTACAAATGAGTTGAATACATTTGAAAACTGTAGCCTATTATAAATTACTGTATATATATTTTTAAATCCTTCGACTTCAGTTTTCTTCGAAAATCCTTCACATGATGCAAGCTTCGCTTCGACTTCGCTTTGCATTTAAAAAACAATCTTTACACATGCCTAGAATTCAGTATGGTGTGAAGCCCCCATGTGCCACAATCAGAGCCCCTAAGTGTCGTGGCATGGAAGCAAAGAGGACCTGGATATGTTCCTGGGGAATCTCCCTCCACATGGTTTGTATGCGAGTCCACAAAGCATCAACAGTGGTTGCCGGAGGACCATGACTAACCAGTCACTGACCAACCACATCCCAGACATGTTCGATGGGCGACATATCAAGCTAACGTGCAGGCCAGAGAAGCAGTGGTACCCGTTGTTCATTGAAGAAGGCTTGCACATTCCTCGCCATGTGTGGCCGGGCATTGTTTTGCTGAAATATGGCATGTGGAGTTGCCTGAAGGATGGACAGTACCTCTGGCTCTAAAACCTTCCTGATGTAGTGGTTGCTGTTCAGATTGACCTCAATATGTAGGAGTCGAGATCGCATGTTGTAGCCAATGACGCCCCACACCATCACACCTGGCGTTTGTCTGCTTTGCCACTCCACAATTCAGATATTTGTTTCATTGAATCAAAATCATACCTGTGAAGAGTCAATACAGTATACACAAAGATCAACCCTGCGTGTAGTTAGAGACAAACTACAGATGTGAACAATTTTTTTTCCTGACAATATTGAAGAAATATTTTTCTCACCCAACAAGAAAATCATTTTGTTTTCCTGAAATTTTTCTCAAAGTTTGGGATCTTGCACATCCTTACATCCTTCTTACATCATAATGAATGTTTTCCATATCTTAAATTTTGGTTAAAAATATATTTGTTGTTTAGAATTTTTCTTGTTATTTTGCAAATAATTTAATTATAATAATTATGTCATTGAGGATAAACCTTGATTTGTGGGAAAAATATTGAAGGGAGAAAGGGACTAAGGAAGATGAGATGATTTCAGGTAAAGTAGTTAAAATTTAATTTGTGTCTCAATTTGCATCTCTTAAAAATAAATTAAAGTACAGTGGAGTCTCCATTATCCATCAGTCTTGAAACCGTCACCGTGACGGTTGAGTGAATAGACGGATAATAGAAATCCCCCCTCCCCCCCTATCAAAGATACGAAAGATACTAGCGATAATAATGTATACTATATTTAGCAATATATTTTAAACCGGTAGCAATCAATAGAAGTATGTACAGCACAGTATGTATTTGATATTAAATAGTGTAGACTTCTGTTTATTATGTTGATAAAATAACAAATATGTTCAGCACTATAATCCTACCTAAAAAAGTCTGTCATTTTCCTTTGTTGTAATACTCCACGGGATTTTGTTGCTGCCGTGTTGCGTATCTTGCGTAGAGAGTAATATCTGTGTGGCGTCTGCCTCTTCTTGTTGCTCGTACCATTCAATGCACTTGCAAAACATGTTTCCAGCATCACTGTGGCTAATTAATTTGGGGCTATCCTTGAGTGTATCATCCTCTTCTTCTTCACTTAAACATTATACCTCCTGTGTTGCACTTAATACAAGTTCCTAATCATCTTTAGATTTTATGTGCATCTTTCTTAACATCATTGACTGTCGTCCGCCCAATTCCATATAGCGGAGCGATACTCGTCGCACTTTCTCCTTTACGCAGTCGTTTTATAATTTCAAGTTTTTGAGAAAGTCCCAATACAACACGTTTCCATTTCTCAGACATTTTTAAACACACTACACTTTGACAACAAACTGAGGACAATGAATTGCTGACTTAGTGACTACCGCTACTGAACTGACTTGTAGGAATGGGAGGGCGGATGAGCGTCTAGGAATTCCGGTAGGGGGGTGAGGAAGACGGAACGATTCTACGAAGTATACATGTAGGTTGTACATAAACAACATTCGTGAGTCATTTGCATTCCGTACCGCACAGAATGAATTTTTACTAGGTATTTGTTGACAAAAGTATGTATTACAGTACAGTAAATGTATTGTTCAACTCAATAATGCGCCTAATTTGATCTAATATGAAGCGAGAAAAAGTTATTTCATTTTTAGTTTATTAAGTTTGTTTTTTTGTATCCAATTTTATTATTTTGCTTGTTGTGTCAGTTTACTTACAGTTAACAGAAACTCACGGTTAAAAGGGTGACTGTTAACAGAGACTCCACTGTATGTAAAATTAACAGGATCAAATAATGCTTTACGTGGTCTGCCGCCACTATTAAAACAGTTTTCAAATTCGTCAGCATTTACATATTGATGAATTAGCCACATGAGCGCAAGTACTTGGATTTTCAAGTTGAGTCGAATGTCTGACCAAAGCTCGAAATCTAGCTCAATTTTTTCAGACTCAATATATTTGAGCTTTTTTAATGACAGATATAATGGTTTATGTTTGTATTGACCATAAGCTCTAATAATTTACATAAACGATGTGACTGTAGAAAAGTATAATTTAGCACTTACTTCAAATTAGTACAATGAAAAAGCAAAAAACGATAACTTAACCTACCTTCTTTGTACTTTTTATTGTTATGACATCGTCATAGGACCAACCACGTACAAGAAATAGAATATTTTATTTGCGACTAAGGAAATAGGTTATTATGAGTATAGACAATAAAAAGTACTGTAATACTATTTATTTTGCCATTATTATTTTGTGAGAAAATGCTATGGTCAGAAAACATAAAACCGTGGCAGTTGTGCATAGATGTAGAGGTTTTAAGTAATGCATAGCAAGATTTACAGCTTGTGACTCAAACTCGTACTCGTTAGCTTATCAAAAAAATTACTCAAACTCAACTCAAATTCAAAAACCTGTGCTTGCAGAACCCTAATGGGCCAAATCATCAGTTATAAGCATTTCAAATTACTCCCAAGGCAATTTTCCATTGACCTTGTCAGAATTGCCCTCCAGCCACTCTGTAAGCATAGGGCGTGGAAGTGAAAGAAATAATTACCAGATATGAAGCCATCATGGGTAAATGTGAATTTACAGGAGTAGCCAGTTGTAGCACATCAGCATTTCACAACCATTGACTCTTGTTACAAAACCAGAGTTGGGTGAGCTTTACCACCTTCTAATAATAGTGCAGAACTGTAATCCTGGGAATTGGCCCACCAATACATCGCTAAATCTAGACAGCCACCTGGCCTAAACATGAGATAACACCTTCATTTGCATTCTAAATTTCCCACCGCATCTTAGTTCTTCTCCTGGCAGCTAGGTTTACTGATTGCCAACCACTGCTTAGCAGACTGCAGTGTGCCATCACTCACCACCTGAAGAAGCTGGTCCAATCAGTGAAATGACATGACTGTGCATCAGTGTGGAATATGTGTTTGTTCGACTTTATTTATGTATGAGTATCCACAAGTACCGCCGTGTGAGTACTTGTGTTTTCTGTCTCATTTTTAAAAATGTAATTAGTAACCTAGCATCCTGTTCCCACCATACCAAATGTGGTGTGTGTAATAATAGTCTATAACTCTATACAGTGAAATCCATTTAATAAAATTCAGTTTAAGATGTTTTCCTGCTTAAGAAGCACACATTAAGTGACCCCAAAAATATTCCCATAAGAACAATGCATTTTTTTCCTGCTTAAAATGCTTAATGGAAAAACTATAACCCACTTAAGAGACAACATTTTTATTGGGAGATGGCAAAAAATATACGTAAATCTAATATATAAAATTCTCCCGTCACAGTGTTAGTCACTGAACTCCTCCGAAACGGCTGGACCGATTTTTATGAAATTTTTTATGTATACTCGGTAGGTCTGAGAATCGATTTATATCTATTTTTTACACCCCTAAGTAATAAGGGTGGCCACCCCCAAACAATTTTTTTTTATTGTTTGAACAACATTTTTATTTTTTATTTTTTTATGATGTGGCATCAAAAAATACATACCCTCCTAAATTTTCACCCTTCTACCACCAACCCTTATTTTTCCACCAACCCATATCTACCACCAACCCACATCCTCACACACTTACAATAAGTCATAGTTATTTTTTTCTAATACTATAATCACTAGAAATACTTTTTATGGCAAAACAACGTTTGCCTGGTCAGCTAGTAGTATATATAATTTTCCATATCTAATAACTTAATGTACCGTTGCTATTACAGATCTGTAATTGTGCAATACTAGTACATAGCTGATTATCAAGCCTTCATAAATAAATGCATTTTGGCACTGTGTGCACATTTTTCAAACATAATGAACTGAATAACCATTTTTATATAACCAAGTTTAATATGTTTTGTTAAGGTCTCTACAGGAATTTGTCACAAAAACCCCTACATTATTAACTGCCAATCGCCGCACTGCACCACCATAAAATTACTTTGACTGTACACTTTAAATGTTTATGAAATGATTATGTACTGTAATATGTATGCTGTGCTGATACACTAATTTTAAATGTTCCCAAACTACGCAATTTGGTATTTAAACCAGAATTGCAGATGTAGGAGAGATATTATTTACAGCCGCACCCATGTAAACATTCATCTGCATTCTGCAAGCGAGTGTAACGGTAAAGTTAAAGTAAACACTGCCTCAATATATAACTATTGATTATACAATCTACATGCAAGTACTACACGCTAGTCAATAATGCTCACTGTAAAGAATGTCCTGCTCAAAAATATATTTTCTTCATGGCACGTACAATAATAAACAACCAGTTATTGCATGTAACCTCAACGTGATGTTGACTTGCTTATTTTAGCAAAAAATTAAAGCAACATCTCTATTTCCATAATGAGTTTGAAGTGAAAAATCACTTCAAACATTGAGCTGAAGCAAAAAGTATTGTCGGTGCAGGAAAAGCTGGATGATATTACACAGATAGATGCTATTCGACGCTTGTCTCGTTTAAAGATAGCAGAGGAACTTTGTATGCTATCTACTGTCAACAGCATAATATCAAAATGTGAAACTTTTTTGTGCGAAGCAACAACTTCCCAACTTTGTTTAATTATAAAATTGAAATTATATTGTCTGTAGTTTCTCCTTTTGCAAATGCAGCTGTTATTTGGTAAGTTCTAATGTTGTTTCAGTTGACTAGCACCAGTTTGATTTACTTTTTATGCTTCCCTTTTAAAATGTTAACCTTCTTAAGAAGTTAAAATTTTTTGGTCCCTCGGAAAACGTATTAAAAGGGTTTCACTGTATTATATAGTTACAAAAATATTTTGTTTTGTGCAGAGATATAATGTCAAATTGTGGCGACAGGTCCGCTGACCTACCAATCCATGTTGCGACTGCCGAAGCCCTACCGTGAGCGAATTGAGCGGGAGCGGCAGATGATGGCCCGGCAGAATGCGGGTAGCCCACTGGTAGAAGATGCTGGGCGAAGGACTGGGGAGGATAGTGACAGCAGCGGTATAGAACAGGGTGACCGGGGCCCTCGGCCGTCCTCGCAGTGTGGCAGCTCTAGTTCTGGTGAGACTGAGGGCCCAGAGGAGGGATTCTGCCCCGACCAGGCAGAGGTATTAAGTCTTTTTTGAATGTTTTGTTCTTAGGAAACTTTGTTGTTTATGCACTATTTGTGCTTTATAAATCATACTCTACATCATGGTTAAGTATAACAACAGGAGGTAGAACTACTTATTTATTTCATTTAAAGGCTTAAACATACAGTCAAAACTCAAAATTATTAACCTTTCTCGGTTCACAGGAAAATTGCACTTTGAAGGTTTAGTAGTTTGAATTTGGGATTATTGTGGCCTACCTTGCCCCTTATATGGAAAAATTGCATTAAAATTTTACACAGGCCGTTTTTGCACTTTTAGCAGTGAAATCACTATATAGTATAAAATTAAGTCCCTGGTGCACGTCTGACGGTCTCTATGACTGTACTAATCTCGAGAACCACTGAACGGATTAAAATGTTTTCTTACCATTATGATCTGCATTTATTGAGGAAGGTTTTTGTGTATAGGAGCTGAGCATTAACGGTATTAGTGAATCAAGTCAGGGAAAAAAGTTTGCTGCCAGCATGCTCTCATCGAATACGCTGCGTAATCCTTTAGAGATATAACAAAATCATGTATGAAATAATTGTGTAAAATTAAATGATCTACAAAAAAGCCAGCTGTAGCATATATATATCTTTAATATAGAAGTAGTAATATGCGTATTTTCATTTTAAATTACGCATTAAAAAGAAACGTAAAATTCACTCTCTCTTCTAACCAAAAATAATTTAATCTTTATCAAAATAAATAAATAAATAAATTATTAAAACTGTTTAATGTAGATAAGAAATTTTCTTTACAGCATACAATTATTGCCAATACTTTAAAAGTTATAAAAGGTTTTGTAAAAAAGTAATTTCTAAAATCGAGACACGCGCGCATGGACCCATATGTGGGCGGGGGTGGCGGTGCGGGGTGTGGCTAATAAAGTCAATGCATCATTAAAAAAATTGTGTCTTTGGCCCATAATAACAAAACTAGCATTCAAAACAGACATGTTAGTACTTACGTCTTCAGAAGATAACAGCATGTTTGCTGACATGCTACTGAAAGTCGGAAAAGCAGAGCTTCCAATGAATTGTGGAAAAATTTCCCTCAATAGTGATATATGTGTTTTGGTCACCGACCACTAACAACTGATAGATAACGCATACCCTGAAATACATGACCTTTCAAATAAGTCACTATCGTTGTTCAAAGAAAGAGCGCGATATTATCGCCTACTAATGAACAAGTCGAAAAAATTAATGAATTAGAGNTTTCCCTCAATAGTGATATATGTGTTTTGGTCACCGACCACTAACAACTGATAGATAACGCATACCCTGAAATACACGACCTTTCAAATAAGTCACTATCGTTGTTCAAAGAAAGAGCGCGATATTATCGCCTACTAATGAACAAGTCGAAAAAATTAATGAATTAGAGCTCGCAAAATTCAATGCGCAAACACGAGTCTATTACTCAGTAGATACATTACTCGACAGTGAAGAAGCTGTGCACTATCCCACAGAATTTCTTAATTTATTGAATTCTTCTGGCATGCCACCACACAAACTAATTTTAAAAGTTGGACCTCCCATAATTTTATTGCAAAATATAAATCCACCAAAATTATGCAACGGGACTCGATTACAATTAAAAAGTTTAAAAAGTTATCTCTATTCTAACTGACTGCGGCACTGGAGAAACTTTTGATACCTAGAATACCAATGATTCCCTTGGATTTTCCTTTTAACTTTAAAAGAGCCCAGTTTCCAATAAAAGTTTGTTTTGGTATTACAATAAATAAGGCACAGGGTCAAACACTTAATGTGGCTGGAGTGGATTTGAGTGGCACATGTTTTTCACACTGACAACTATACGTAGCCTTTTCGCATGTCACGTCAAACAGAACTCTTTTTGTGCTGGCGGTCGGAGACAAAACGATTACTGTTGAACACAAAGAAATTTTATAAACCACTATTATATAATATTGTTTGTAAAGAAACGGGCAGTGGCTAGTTGAGCGATATTTAAAATATTATTTCTGCCTCACAGTTGTGCGCCATTTGTAAAGAAACGTCTTTGATTGTTAAGGCATATTTATTATATTAAAGCCGCACAAGGTTAGGCGGGCGCCATCTTGTAACGTTCCGCTGCGTACACTACAGACTGTTTACTTGCCTCGGCTTGCTCGGGGTAGAAACACGAGACTCAGTACCATTGGATGTTCGTTGATTATGAAAGAAAGTTCAAGTTCGAAGTTAGTTTGTTATATACTTTATTTATCCTTTGAATGACACAGTTCACATACGAATGTCCAGTATGCAGAGTACGAACCGTTCAGATAAATATCCAAGTACAGAACAGCGTCACAGTGGTTTACCGTTTATGTTAATGTCTCAAAGCTTGCATCGCAAGACTAATTTAAGAAGGCAGGAGGGATGCTCGTTCCCTCCTGGCACCCTAACGACCCCCCACACCGGCGGAAATAAGTAGATAGAATTTAGTTTAAGTTGAAAAGAAATGATTTGAAAAGAATTAACGGTCGCGGGTGCTTGCCGGTGTGGGTTAAATTATTCACGCCTCATGCGTCGTCACACGCCCTACGCGTCCTCTTCAGCAGTTGATTACTTTGTTGTCCAGGCGATAGGCACCACCAGTATATATTGGCCTATCGCCCCCCTTCTCCTGCGATAAGCGCCTATCATCTCGCAGCAGCGTGAGAACTGCGCTCCGCCTGACATCGATACTGCTGTGCCCGTTACGGATATCGTAACTGTGTCGCAGGAAACTAAAACTGTGCGGTCAACAAAAACGACTTCGCAGTCCACAAAAACTTGTTGACGCACTCACCTCCGCACTCACCTCCGGATAATAAACTTCTCGTATAACAAAACGGCACCGAAGGAACTAATCTAATTAATGATGACGCTTCCCAAAAAACCAAAGTTTGAAACGAAACACTACCGGACTCCTGATAAAAACTTAACACGCAGACACGGGAAACGAGCCAGCACGGCTTTAAACTGAACACCCGATAAAAATATTACAAAACTTTCCCGAGCTTCATACACACGAAAGAATTTTACATCCAAGTCCCGAAAAATTAAGTATATTGCGTCATTACATGTTATATTAGAGATGTATGAATGTGGATAAAGTGAAGGAGGTAGGTATGTCAGGATCGTGGTAAATGGAGGTCCATAATCTCTACCTACGTGTACCCCTCTGGGAGACAGGCGTGACGTGTATGCATGCATGTATGTATGTATGTATATCTCTGTGTGTGTGTGTGTGCGTGCGTGTGTGTTATATATGATAGTATACTAATTTACTATCATATCATGTAATATTGTAATTTTCTTTTCCCAATTTATTTNCGTGTGTGTGTGTTATATATGATAGTATACTAATTTACTATCATATCATGTAATATTGTAATTTTCTTTTCCCAATTTATTTATTAGTGTATCACTGAAAAACTAAATTGTACCCGGGCGAAGCTGGGCNTTATTAGTGTATCACTGAAAAACTAAATTGTACCCGGGCGAAGCTGGGCCAGGTCGCTAGTTATGTTATATTTTTTAAATACAGTCAGATGGTTCTAGTGAATTCACTCATAAGGTCTAAGTACTTGTAAAATTAAATTTTGCTTGTTTTGACTGACTGATCCCCCAAAAAGTCAAAAACTGCTTCCATATTCAATAGTTTCTAGAGTGAAATAATATGTTTTTTTAATGAAATATTATATTATTATGATATTTCAAAGTTTTCCAATAGAAATTATACCTTAAATAAACATATAGGTCCTTCCCTTGTCACCAAAAAGAAGCTTAAACACAGATGCGCCGAGCAGTTTCTAGCGAACATGACATACATTTTCACTGGTCTCTTGCTGATAAATGAGTTGATTTATTATTTAATTATTATCACAGGCCTATTACCCGGTCCTTCGTAGACTTTATACACACCCAACGTAAGGGTGGTAAAAGGTAGATGTGCTAATGTGGTTGCAATTAGCGAGGCTTCCTTCACTTGTCACTATGAACAAGCCATGTACCAACAAGCGACCTTGCCAAGGTAATGCTGAGGGGAAGGCAGCTGGCTTGCCCTCCCTCTGGCGGGCGAAAAGAAAGCTGTGTGCACACTCTGCCTGATTGAAACTGTGTTCTGCTCTTTTCTGTGGTTCTGTCTCACTTTTGCTCTCCACATTGATGCCCTCATAGCAGGAGTTAGTGATGTTGGCTGGCGTGGGAGTAGAGCCTGCCCCCCCTCCCCCTTAACAATAGCTGGGAAGCATGCATCATCAACATGACGGGGTTGTTACTGGGAGTGGGTCAGGCTGTCTTAGGCAATCCATTAATAGCTTATCGTGCATGCAGGGGTGCACTGGGAGGTGCTGTAGTTAGTGATGGGGTGTAGTCGGCGTATCACCCGATCTGAAGCTGAGGGCCAGTTGACAGTCACTGGTATTTTTGGTTTTGTGGGAGGCAGTGGTGAGACGGCTCGTGGAACGTGCCACAGGAAGTCAAAATGCAGGCTGTGACTTCCACTGGTTTAGCTGGTTGCAGTTCCCCTCTGCCTAGCTGCTTCTTCGTGCTTCCAGGAATACACCCATCCAACACTCTGAACTTTCCTTACCAAGCCTTCAATCAGGACTAGCCTGTTTGGCTGTTTTATCTCGCCTAGCCCTGTGGTAAGCCATGTGGGTTAAAATAGAGTAGAGCGGAAGACAGTGGGTGTTCCATAGAGGTGGGAACCGCCTGAAAGGAATCAGTTGTCAGGTGTAGGCAGGTGGGTATAAGTGGAAGGCCTATCTATTGGCCTAGCCAGCAAGTAACTTGGCTGGTGGGAAGTCACCGGCAGACCCAACAGCAGGTAACAATAGCAGGGTACGGGCGACCGTTCCATTGTTATGCAGGAAGGCGGAAAGTCACAGTAAATACACGTATCATGTAGAGTCGAAGCTCCCTGTAGGGGTGGCTACTGGCCTCCCTGTATGTGGGCTGGGAGGGAAGTCGCCAGCAGACACAAGCACTAAAATAAGGGTGCAATGGTCGCGTGGGCCACCAATCCAAAGAGGCAGGGCTCTCAATAGTCAAGGATGGAATCTGTTGTTGGCACTTGCCTGCTCCTGCAAGACCGACTGAGGTATGTACGTTGGACAAAACAGGATATAGCAAGAGGCAAGATGCTGAAGAATAGTGGTTTCGAGTGATAACTCGACCAACTTGGTTTATGCCTGATTATTGCCAAGACAATAAGCACACGTAACCAGCCTGTACCCTGACTAGGGCCTGAAGGGCTGTGCTATAATTCNTGATTATTGCCAAGACAATAAGCACACGTAACCAGCCTGTACCCTGACTAGGGCCTGAAGGGCTGTGCTATAATTCTTCAGGCCCTGCTATAGGTACAGGCCGGTTATGCTGATTTTGTTGGTTTGCCAATAAAACTGACACATACATCCTGGGTGTCTTTATTTACCAGCTCTCTATCTTTCAACACTCTTTTTTCTCATTTTATTCCCTGTTTCGTCTTACGCCCTTACACACTCTTCCAGGAGTTGGCACAGGTCCAAACCCTACCTTTCACCCTTTATTCTTATTCACCACCTTAAATGCAGTGGCATAGGGCTGGGCAGCAGAAGATGGTTAGGAAAGCCTTGGCTCTAGCCAGGGAGATTGTCGAGTCTGATCAAGGAGACAGCAGCAGGGTGGCCTCTATCCAATGTGAGGAAGTGGTAAGACTGAGGTACGCCTCCACCACACAGCTATTGTCCACTACTCCAACTTGGGGAAGCTTTAATCAAGGAGTCAACTGTATTGTGCTTTAATGTCCCATATGATCTTTCTCCACTTCCCCCAAAATCCCAGAAGCAGCGGCCGAGCATCTCTCATACCTCTGCACCTGCCTGCCAAGGCTATCTGACAACTAGAGTTGGAAAGACATTTGCTCCTACTCGCTCAATTACCAGACCTGTAATACGTCCAACACCACAAAAAGCCCAGAGGTCTACTATCTCCTTGACTGTACTATGTTTACCTGCCATGCAATCTCTCCCTGTTAATGGGACTCCAGCATCTTGGTCCAAGGGGGGGAAGCTACAACTAGGTCCATCTGCTGAAGGCACTCTGAATAGGTGGGGCGTCAGTATGTTTTCTTATTTTCTTACGGTTTTGTTATTGGATTCATTAGATGATGTGAGTACAAATGTTATTACAGTATTTGACAAGTTTTTAACCAAACTTATCCCAACCAAATTCAACTGAAATTGCATAAACTTACTCTAACCAGCTCTAAATAATACCATTAAAGTTTGATGCCTAATACACTTAACATGGAAAAATGAAGATGTACTGGCCCAGTATCCCTCTAGAGACTAGGGAAATAGAGTTTCCTTAACAACGATTTTAAGGGGGAGCATAAGGACCGACGTGGTTGCACTCTGGGGGCGTCTGGCCCTGGCTTTCCAGAGCATGTAGCTAAGTACTGAGGGTTAGGCTATCCCTTTTATGGCCCGCTCGGTGATTGGACATCTAGAAAATAGCTGTGGGTACACAGCTATGCACTGTCAGTGATGTTACTTTAAGTTCAGAGGATCAAAACAAAAGAAGAACAGAGAATTGCAATTTAGTGGATTTAGTTGGTGTCCTGGAGGCGCAGGCACGACCGCAAAATATGGTTTCAAATTACTTAGCGCAGGGAGGACAAGTTCTGGCGTGGTCCATCCAGGAAGGAAACTACCTTTTCTGGGGTAGACCCCTGCTGGAGTCCTATCGATCGATCGGCGCCACAGAGTGCGCTTCACGATGGACGGTGCTCGGGCCTATAGCGACTTATGGAGAGGGCCCCCCTGATTCCCCTTATTGAGAAGTTGAGTTAGTGGTGTAATCAGCTACAGGCCTCAACTGCCCCTGGGTTCACAGCGTTTTCCCCATGTACGGACCCTACGGCTCTCGGTAAGTGGCGTGACCAGCTTGTAGGTCGTAATTTCTTAACGTGTTTGTTCTCCTCAAGCCTCAGGAGCCTCAGAGAAAGGTTCTCTCTCCATTTGCCACAGTGGTGCTAGATGAGAGAGATTACCAGTTAGCGACTAGACACCAAACATTGACAAGAGGTGAGAGCGTCCTTCAGTGGGGTCTTTGGTTCAAAACTCTATTGCGGTGGTTGTGCGTGCCCCGAGAAGTAGATACGTGAATATGCACACAGAAGGCAAAGTGGGAAAAGGAGGTGAAAGCGAAAGAAATGATCGGACCAAAAAGAGGTTAACTGGTAGATATATGTTTTGTTCAGTCAGTAGGAATTTACAAGACATATAGCTCCGACCTGTGCCCGCTAACGTCTGATGGACGAGGGACCAAGTTTGCTAAGCTGTTTGCTGCAGGGCGGCCGAGTTATTGATCAAAGTTCAGGGCGAGAGAGATCCCGGTACACCTACGCCTGGCGCGGACGAAGCAAGGAGAAGGCTCCGTGACAAGAGCTTCTGCCTAGTGTGTTGAGAAACATAAGTTCTGACAATAGTAACGTTATATGCTAAGTCTAACTGTTGCTGCTGAAGGCAAGTAGTACTGCAAGGGCGGCGAGATAGCAAGAGCTTCGCTCTTTTAGATTGAGTCCTTATTATTATTGTGCAGATGGTGCCAATAGTTATTTGGCTCATTTTGAAGGAACTTTGTCAAATAAAATTTTTTTTTCATACTGTTTTGTGCTACANCAAAGTTCAGGGCGAGAGAGATCCCGGTACACCTACGCCTGGCGCGGACGAAGCAAGGAGAAGGCTCCGTGACAAGAGCTTCTGCCTAGTGTGTTGAGAAACATAAGTTCTGACAATAGTAACGTTATATGCTAAGTCTAACTGTTGCTGCTGAAGGCAAGTAGTACTGCAAGGGCGGCGAGATAGCAAGAGCTTCGCTCTTTTAGATTGAGTCATTATTATTATTGTGCAGATGGTGCCAATATTTATTTGGCTCATTTTGAAGGAACTTTGTCAAATAAAATTTTTTTTTCATACTGTTTTGTGCTATATGAATAGATTTACAGTGCATTACAAGTGCTACTGTTTATTAATCACAGTTGGATGCACTGGTGGAGGAAGCAGAGAGACAACGAGAGCAACAGGAAGCATTGAGGCTGGAGAAGTTGCCACGAACACTGCATGAGAATGAGACAACTTTTCACCAGGTGAATAGCAACTGGTTCCCTCAATTTTGGTAAATTATTTTACTTCCTTTAAATAATATTTTCTTGTAAGTTTTTATGCTGAAAATCATGTTACCTAATTGTTACAAGTATAGAAGTGCAATTTGTGTGTTGCTGGTAGTTCAAATTTTTGAGTGGTGCCTTTGAATATTTATTACATGCACTTTGATGATGAAAAAATTCTTTAACCAATTGTGCAAAAATAAATTTTTTGTATAACTTTTGTACAAATAGAAGTAAATTTTTGTGTTGTCCAGATTACTTTGGTTGATTACAAAATTACTTGTATCTAAATATACCCTATGCTTTTTCAAATTCGATATGCAAACTTAAAACTTTTTTTTTTTGTTATTTTTGTGTTAGAGGTGTGTTACATACTCCACAGTTTTTTTTTTCAACTAGCAGTATTGTTGTTCTACATTACTTATAATATTTCAGTACTGATTGTAAATAGTGTCCAAATTGAATAGTACAACAGATCTTGCACACTTTCTGAACTATGCTATTAATATGTATCCCAATCTGCTTTGAAGGTTGGAGAAGAGTATATTGATGTGGAACGGCATAATGCTCGCCACTTTGTGCAGACGTTGTACTCTGTAGTTCCAAGCCTGCTCACTCTCAGGAGTGCTATAGAAGTGGATGAAGCTATTCAGCACTTTTCTTCAAAATATTGTCAAGGTGAAGTCCTTATCTCTGGCTAGTTTTTGATGCATGTTCATTTTTTTTACTGGTTTATTATATGATCTACTGACTTTAACTTGTACCTCAAACAAATTTTTGTCATGTTATGTTATTGTTTAATTAGACCAGATATACATCATATCTGAATTTCAAAACTCTAGAAAATAATAATAAACTTTTACAGAATCACCATCTGGTTCCTCGCTCTTTCTCTTGAAATACGTCCCTGCCTCTTGTAAAGCTTTGGACTGAACTGAGGCAAAAAAAATAGGGGCAAACTGCTGGTTCCTGCACTCTGTTGAAAGACTGGTGGTGTGAAGCCACCAACTACGGGATTGTGCCTGAACATCTCGAAGGCAATATCCGCTAGGAAAAATTAAATAAGATTTATGGGTGTGCGAACCTGCATTTTTTAGTTTCAAACCAAACTTACAAACTATTGGCCATGGAAATCCTCAAACTTGAACCAAACCTTTACGAATGAATATACATAACTGCATGTTAATTTTAATACAGTTAGAGCCCTGTTATAGTAAGGTGTCCTTGCTATTCCCAAATTGGACCGAATTTGACCTCCTAAACCCAAAAATTACATTAAAATTGTGTTTAAACCTATTTAACGGGATAATAATATTAAGGAAATGGTAGTTTATTTAAGCAGGTAGACATGTGCTCTTGCACTAGCACCTAAAACCAAATATTATCAATTAGTCGCTGAAAAATTATACATTTTTAATGAATGAAACCTGGAAACATTACTCTAAGATATCTTTGCAATTAAAATAAAACCCTCTCCCCCTCCCCTTCTCCCTTTGCGACCTCTATCTTGACCACGGGTTGCGGGTTGACACAATAGCTCATTGCGTTAAAATGTTCAAAAAGAGGGAAAGGAAAATAACCATAGCTTAGCCTACAACTCTTCAACTCGTGCCTAAAAACAGCTCTTGGCTTGAAAATTTTATGTTTTCAATTAACAAAATCTGTAAACTTTATTAGAAGATATCTTTATGATTAAAATCATACCCATTACGGGCAGATACAATTACTGACTGCATCAAATATTATGAAAAAAACCGACCTGACCAGGCTCGGGGATAAGATAATTTTGACATTGCTTNATTACTGACTGCATCAAATATTATGAAAAAAACCGACCTGACCAGGCTCGGGGATAAGATAATTTTGACATTGCTTTTCTCTGTCTGATAGTAAAATAAAGTGACGTGTTTGTAAGTTACGTAGACGTGTTGCGATTAAAATAATTCCCTTCAAGTTTATAAAAGTGTGTGAATTATTAATGAGGTCAATTACTAACATAATGACAGCAATAGTATTTTCGGCCTAACGTATGACTATGTTACACTATTCGTGTTTGACACTCAATTTATTTATGAAATGTTGCCACAAATTATCAGTATTTACTTGAATAAACTGTGCACAATTTTTTGTGAAATGATTGTTGAAAATGCATTTTGCGAGGCTTACTCAAAGCCAGTAAAAATTCAAGAAAACTTGATGAAAACAGATTAAAAATATGTTTGTTAGGCCACAGTGATAAAATGTACGAGTTGTGCGACTATCTTTAATTAGTATGCCACAGTATAAAATACAAAAAAAAAAAATTGTGAAAATTTGTTAAAACTGAGGCCTAGGTGGCTGAAGTTGAGTGGGCTGGCCAGCATGTAGGCGTGTCTGTCGCCTTTGGCGGGACTTCACGTGCCACCTTCGCAGACAACAGGGCCACGATAGCCGCCAGATTTGACCCAAAGATAGCGGCAACTGGGCAGTGAGGGTCGCTACTCCTCCTTCACCTCATCTTGTTTACGCTTCTTTTTAGTGACCCTTGTGGGGTATCATTTTATTCGGAAAACGTCTGCCTGTTGAAATAAATTAAAATCTAACTCGTAAATTAAAATTAAAAGAAAAGCATTATTTTGGTTTATGCTCAAAATGAAAAAGGGTGTGTATATTTTAAGGACTTGGTTTATTTGAGTAAATATGTAATTTTTGTGACTGTAGAACATTTACCGTTGCCCGATGCCATACCTTGGCCTTGAAGCTAGTGCTTGCTGTGACTGTGAAGTCACATACGGGCCCATACTGATCATGTGTGTAGTTGATAGATGGCTGACCTTGCAGGGATGCAGTTTGAACAGAAACGAATGACTGCATTGGTTATACTTTGTTACTTTCATTACCACAGTACATATCATATCACCAGCACGTGCTACAATTATTCATATGGAGTTCACATGGGATCAAAGAGCAGAAAATCCAAGTTGTGTAAAACCAAACACAGTTGAAAGCACAATGACTGTGAACGACTACCGAAATGCACAACAGAATCATCTTGTGGAAAGATGAGAAACACGCTTGGGTGGCAGGTGAGGGAGATGAGGTGGCAAGGCGGAAGAATGTAACACGTGACAGCGGCAGAAGGTATAGGGGATTGCGAGGGGGGTAGAGCTACGGCAGACAGATAGCAGAAGTGTGCTTCACGTGGTCACAAAACTCGCCACAAGTAGGGATGTTGCGATACCAGTATCGGTACTGATATCGGAAGGGTGGTATCGATACCCATTCCGATACTAGTATCAAAACAAAAGTATNCGATACCAGTATCGGTACTGATATCGGAAGGGTGGTATCGATACCCATTCCGATACTAGTATCAAAACAAAAGTATCGATACTAGCATCGACTAAACCGAGTGAAAATAGTAACTGCTAAATTTATTTTTTATCAGTGATGTCGAAGAAATAAACAATACGATAGTATCATTTATTTAAAAATAGAATGAAACATGTTGGCTGTAAATGAAAAAAATGTGTTCTTCAGAAGAACTTCTGAACTACACCTTTAGAATAAGGCCTTTCATAAGTCTCATAANTAAATGAAAAAAATGTGTTCTTCAGAAGAACTTCTGAACTACACCTTTAGAATAAGGCCTTTCATAAGTCTCATATAAATAATTGCTAGTACATATTCCTAATTTTTGTTGTAATTATACTGTTTCACCCCCATTTGTACTCTCCATCATAATCATATTGGCAATAAAATAAAGTCTATACTTGAAAAGCACAAGTGGACAACGACCCTTTNTGTACTCTCCATCATAATCATATTGGCAATAAAATAAAGTCTATACTTGAAAAGCACAAGTGGACAACGACCCTTTTAATGTAATGAATGAAACATATGATTATTAAAAATAATCCAAAACAAAATTGGAAATAAACACAGAGCAAGCATTGTATTGTCGGCAACTTGATTTCTCTAGTAAATAAATCAATATAACAAAGACTTTCTTTTCTTTTTATATTTTTTAATTTTTAGTTGATTTTTCTTGATCTGTGACTGAAAAAATTGTTTTGTTTATTTCAAATATTTTTGTACCTGAATTGGATTTTTTATCTTGTTGGATTTTTAGATCTTGAAGATGTTGTGCAAAAGAAGCCAACCTAACATGTTGAACGGAAAAATAAAATGCTGTAATACACTATAGTGTTTTATTTTTGTTTATCTTGCTAGTAAAAGCTAAACCTATTAGGAAGTAAAACATAAAAAAATATAAAGAAGCTTTCAGCTGAGTATTGGATTCAGGACATAGGAAAATATAAGAAAATTACTTTATAAAAACAACTGAACGCCTGTAATATTAAATTTTATTTTAAACAGAAATTTATATTTAATTTATAAACAAAATAATTGTACAATTAAACTTAATGGTAACTATGTAAATAATTACACATAAAAAAACTAAATAAACTTAACAACTAATTAAAATTTATAAAAACATTAAATTTATGTCCAAATATTCTCATCCTCACAATCACCTAAAAAAAATAATTTTTCTAGACGTTTACCTAGAAGTCGATTTCTGTCTTTGGTCACTGTAGCTCTGGCTTTTGAGAATAACCTTTCCGCAGGCACCGATGTTGCCATTATCGACAAATATTGCTGAGCTTCTTTATACAAATTTGGGAATACTGCTTTAATATCCTCCCAGTAAGAAAGAGGATGCGAGTTGAGAGGTAGTACCGGCATGCTCGAGTCTTGGCAATGGACACCTCTCCGTTCTATTCCTAGTGGCATGTAGTCACTTAGGGTTATGGCTAGGGTGGAGGCTACAAGGAAATATGACGTAACCTGTGGCACATCATGCGCTTCTCTTCCCGCCTCCTCCCACTACCATTAGTCGAAGCTACAGGTGTGGAGCAGGTGCTGTAGACATCCTTGAGGAAGGTTGCTGGGCTCTTGGTAGATGACTGGATGAAATGTTCTCTGTCTCTCTCATGGAAATGCTCCTTCATGCTCCCAACCACTGGGCAGACTAGCAAGGTAGAATCAGTGAAACTGGTAGCAGGTGTCCAGGCTGAAGGATCCTGACCCTACCCTCAAGTATGGTGCTATGTTACATACTGGCTGTAGGCCTGAGTATTATTCAATCCCATGAAGGAGAAATTAAAGGTTGAAAGAGAAAAATGGGATGCAGTATGGCAATTTGCAACCCGAGGCAAAGCTTCACAAAAGGTAAAAACCTGGTTGGATAACAAAATTCGCAGCCTTAAGGCGATTGCTAAGTTGACTCTGTGGCAGTTAAGTTATGCACTGCAACTTGCTGGCTGACTAGTGCTCAAATAAATTAACTGGTTATGTTACTAACGGAATACTTTGCTTCTACTACATACATCAAGTCAAAGCTAATTACAGGTACAAAGTATGGCTGGTACACTTCAGTGGTTACAAAGCAGAAAAATATATTGGGTTGGAGCCATTTCATTCAAGAATCCTTGGTTTATATTGAGATGGCTAGGAAAATGGTTTCATGAAAAAGGTTCGCTCACAGGCCTTGAGAAGTGGAACATTATACAATACAAAATAACAGGTTTTTAAATACACAAACACTGTTTGAGCTCTGTATTGTAAAAGTCTTTTTCTGAAAAGTATGCAAAAACTTAAGAGTTTTTTACTGACTGGTTTGCACTAAGCTAGATTTAATATATGGTCTCACTACTAAGTGACTAGATATAGAGATTTGCAAGGCAGCAGATATGAATGTGATACATCTAAATGTGTATCTTGGTGAAGCCATGTGATTAATTGGCACACAGGCTGAAAATTAGCCATTACTGGACTAAAAAATATCTGAAGTGACAGCATACCTTTGACGGTCACATCAGATAGCCTGAACTTGTGTAGCTCCTTAGCGTTACCTTCTTACACTGTGATCACACTGTCTTGCTGATTAAGGGAGTGCTCTGCTTTTGGGTTTCACAGGGAGTAAAACACACACATCACACACTGTCTATTCTAAACTAAAGGGATGCACTGTTATGATTTCCAAACAATAACGTAAAAATGCAACGTTATAATGCGCATCTAGTTAGCAACATATCTAGGTTATATACAATCCAATTTATCNCAATAACGTAAAAATGCAACGTTATAATGCGCATCTAGTTAGCAACATATCTAGGTTATATACAATCCAATTTATCGTGTTATATTTGATGTTACCTGTGTACTGAGATTATGTTTCAAGGTACTGAAATACAATGTGCATCAAACTCTGTTGTAATTCATGCAAAAGAGTTGCAAGATTTTTCTAAGAAACATATATAACATATAACAATGTCTCTTTTTTAAATGCTTTTACTATCATGTTACAGTCCTAAAAAGTTCTGGGTGCACATTTTTTATTTCATTGGCCAGTCCTGTAGTACTACTATAAGCGAATGTGTGCATATATCACTCGTAAGCTAATACAGTAACCACAGGGTAAATTTTTATAGTGTACAAGAGACATCATTGTGTTATTAAAATCTTACCACAGTTTTGGGTTCACATTGGGAACAATATTTATGCCAAGTGGACTGAAATTACTGAATTAAATACAACACTGGTGCCAGCACTTAATCTAATGTCATCATCAGCTAGGTTTTGTTTTGTTAATATTCCAGTACAATTTCGTTTAGTGTGCTGCAGGTGCTCAAATTTCATAAGATAAAGTGATTTTCTTGTAAGGAAAGAATATTGGTTTTGTGTCACGGGTCTGTAAAATTTACACATGATTTANTAAGATAAAGTGATTTTCTTGTAAGGAAAGAATATTGGTTTTGTGTCACGGGTCTGTAAAATTTACACATGATTTAAAATGCTATAAACATCTGACGCGTACCGACATAGTACTAAATACGACTTAACGTGTCTTCACGTCACCCCAGGCAAGGTTTGAACACGGGCGACTTGCTACCAGAGCCAACCAGCATGCCCCTAGGCAAATAGCACCTACGGACACAGCAGTCAAGACCGTCTTTATCTTTATGTCAGACATCACGTCNTCTCACCAGTTGACACTCAGCAGCTCGCTCCACCACCTCATGTGCTGGAGTTCTCTGCTTTTACCACCTTCCTCGCGAAGGACCACCGCTACCTTCAAGACATCTTCCAGACCTTCAATCCTTGAAGAAGTCTTCAGCCCCTCAACACTCACTACCACTCTGGTAGTGACACCCCGAGTTCCTTCTGAATAATAGCATTAGAGTTAGTTAGGGTCAGTAAGTATTATAGCTGCCTAGCCGCCTCTGCTCTTAACTAGTTTAGACCCAGGTCCCCTTCACCTGGTATTGCCGTAGTTTACTTCCGTTAAAGTTCATTGATAGTTAGGGGTTAGTACGGGTCACCTTGTNCCCTTCACCTGGTATTGCCGTAGTTTACTTCCGTTAAAGTTCATTGATAGTTAGGGGTTAGTACGGGTCACCTTGTCTATTCCTCATGGGAATACGCACGTGATCTTATCTAACCTCCGAGTACTCATTTCTAGTGACTGTGACTGTAATCCCAAGTAGACTTCGGCCCGCTAAGGAAGAGCAGGAGACCTCATCATTGAAACCCTTTTTGTCGAACCTAGAGTAGGAGTGCAGGCTCCCTTCACCGGGCGTGTGTACGTCTCAAACACATAACATTAGACGGCCACCCATACTGTGGATCAGGTACGCCAAGGTACCTGATGCACACGTATGGTAGAGCCCCAACCACTAAAAACTCAATCCACAAGGTGGTTAATCAGCCAGCCCAGCCACTTCACTCCATCCACCACATTATTTTTTTTGCTGGAAGGAGTGATAAGACTGGTTCTGGAGGTATGACCCCTTTTATACCATACCCTTGATGTGGCTGGACATTCTGATCAGCCTAATTCTTCACCCGCCCCTTTATTTTCGCTGGAAGGAGCAGTTGGACTTAGTCTGGATGGCCCAGCCACGACCGGCTTCACACCTAGCTAGGGATCTTTGTCACCTGCTCTTCGTAGCGTGACAGACCTTAGTTCTGTCCTTTATGCCCTACACCCATAGAAGTTGTGTAAAGTGGACAGTTAAGAGGGCAGCTACTGCCTCTGAGCCTAGCTTGAACTGCAACCCAGAGCCAACTTCCCTCTGTAGTCTATCCCCCCCGGGAACGAGCTCAAGCCACCCCCCCAAAACTGGTGAGGTCTCACCTCTCAGTTCCCCCAGCTCCCTCTTTCAGCCACCCCACAAGATCACCAGCAAGCTGCATCTTATCGTCGAGAGATTTCACCAAGGACTTCCAGTACCACTGGGAATAGCCAACCCTTTGTTTTGACCCACCAGGACTAGCAGCCGTCCGCGAGCTTCTACCAGCACCGCCAGCTGCAGCACCACCTTCGCCCAAGGACTGGGCCCGAGTTCCAGCCGGCACCAGCAGTAACAGCGGCCGAGTTANCCAGCTGCAGCACCACCTTCGCCCAAGGACTGGGCCCGAGTTCCAGCCGGCACCAGCAGTAACAGCGGCCGAGTTAGGAGCTACCCCGGGCCACACCCACTGCAGGTAAACCAGTGTATGTGTGTAAACCATACTGCGAAGAACCGCTCAACCCACACTTGACTTTGTCCCATGCCGTCTAGCCACACACCCCAGCTTATATACCGACTAAGGACTAGTCAGCAGCCAATAAAGTCAATCCATTTAGATAACCCGTGTCTCTGACCGGCACATTAAAACCTTGCCCGACCGTGACATTGTTGTCAGTCAACAGACGTTATGTGTCAGGAGTTTTCGTGGTGCCCAACGTGAGACCACAACGCTTTGTTATTGGTTAATAAATCAGAACCAGGCCAACACGACCCTGAGCACCAGTTAATCTAGCTGGGAGTCAAAACAAAACCAGCCAGACTTCGGGGAGTCTCTAATCACCCAGTGGCGCTCAATCGTAACTAGCCAAGATGTCCAAATCAAATTTGAGCCTTGCTGATCAAGGCAAAACTGCCACCGCAATGGAAGAAGCCATTGACAACCAAAACAAAAGTTGCAATATACTCGCATGCCTCAGAGTGGGTGTTAACTTCTTCAGTTGTGCACACTGCCAGAACAGATTCCATTACCTATGCTTGGGTTGGAATGACGAGCCCTGTTACACGGATGGGCTGGAATACCGCTGTAATGAATGCCGGACCTGCCAGACTGCCTACTGTAGCTGGGTCACTTGCACCGGACAAGGGGTGAATACCGTAAGATTTATCATGTGTGCAAATGTTCCATCACAGATGCATTGGCTGGCCGGACGAAACGATCACGAGACAGGGCTTAGTTTACAGGTGTGAGGTATGCAAATGCACTGCAGAATACAGACCAATAATCCTGGAACTTGCCACAGCATGATGTCCACCCGGGGTAGCGACGGGTTCTAACTTCCAGAATTTGCGGGAAGACCCCACGAGGACTCAGTAGCATTTATCCAGGAATGTGAGAGGGAGTTTAAGGAAAATGAAGTTCCAGTTAAACAATGGGTTGTTAAAACCAAGAAACAGTTCAAAGGGATGGCATTAGACTGGTGGAACAAATATGGAGAGTTCATTACAGAATGGGGGCAACTTTGTTCACACCTTACCATCCAGTTCTCAGGTGAGGAAGTATTGACTCACTTAACTAGAGTATTCCACAGTCGAACCCAGGCCACCGAGGAAGAGGCCAAAATCTTTATAAGCCGTAAAGTGCAAATGTCCTGCAGGATTTTTCCCGAACGGAACGAGGAAAGTTGTGTACGTAATGTTACACATATGCTGCTACCAAAATTATGAAATCTTCTTCAACTTCTTAGGCCGCAATCCGTAGATGAATTAGTTAAGAGGACTTGCGAGACAGAGCAAAATTTCAAGGTGCAGGCCATTCTAGACAAAACATGCAGCAGTAAGTGCCAGGAGGTCGTTAGCCGCTCAAGCCGAAAGGGAACCCTCCCCCTCCCATACCCCTACGCCAACGCTTCCTAAGTGCTGGTTGTGTCCGGAACGGCACTTTAACCGGGACTGCCCAGTCAATGAGGTGGAGAGCGGGGGAATGGGGAACAATAGGAGCGCCTGAACCCCCCGCAGCACGGGACAGAAGTTGAAGGACCCATCCAGGCGGAAACACTGGAACCAGGGTGCGAAGCGAGCCACCACCACTGGGGAACACAGGCCTGTTCACATCCAAACATTAGGCGATGAATTCGACCCACTTGAAGCCCCGCACGTAGAAGTGATGATTAATGGACATAGTGCTCTCGCCCTTGCTCACCACTGCACACCGAGCTTCACTTTTCCCACAAACCCGCCAAGTGCATATGGCACAGCAAAACCAGACCCTTAAGGTTAACATCCCAGTTACTCTGACAGTAGGGATATACCATCAAGTAAACCAAACTGAATTCGTAGTCTCACCCAATATTACAGAGGAGATAATCTTGTGGCAACCATTGCTACACCAACAACAGTGCGTTATGCATTACGGCCAACAACGTATCTATATCAGAGACAAGCACAGGGCGACTGTCAACTGCGAATGTAACCCAAATGCGGCGATCCACCCCCGATAGCACCCAAAGAAATTAATCACCAACTAGCAGAACCAGAATTCGCCCAGCTGCTGCAGATATTGGCCGACCATGCTGGAGCTTTTGGCCATGGGTGATCACTATGCCAGACGTGTAGTATTCAACATGAAATTTGGCCTACCACAGACATGCCCATTTACAAAAGACCATACCGTGTGTTCACTAGGAGGCGACACCTCATTATGACGCAAGTCCAGGCAATGAAGGAGCAGGGTATTGTGGAACCGTCCGACTCACCTTATAATTCCCTGATCGAGTCCCGAAGAAAGATGGGCAGCCAAGATTCTGTGTGAACTACAAGGACCTAAACAATATCATGCATCCCATCGCACCACTGGCCATCAAACTAACTCACACTCTCCGGGATATAGGAGAGGACAGAATCTTCAGTACCCTAGACATGCAGGCGGGGTGCTGGCAGATTTCAGTATATCCCGAATGCATAAAGTATACCCCAGAGGGCGAAACCCTGCAATTCAGAGTAATGCCATTCGGGTTGAAGAATGCCCTCGCCACCTTCCAGAGGCTAATCTCCACAGAGGTCTTTATGGGTTTTATCGGCCAGTTTTGTTTCACCTATCTCGACGACATAATTGTGTAATCAGAGTCCTGGGAAGAGCATTGCAGACACCTCCAGAGTGTACTAGAAAAACTTGAATTGCATGACTTAACCTGCAAATTCTCCAAAAGCTATTTTGGAAAGACCGCCATTGACTACCTGGATCACGTAGTCACACCCGAGGGGAACTACCCCCAAGCCATCTCGATATGAGTCATATAAAAGGCAGAAGAACCAACCAATAAGAAACAGTTGCACCGTTTCTTGGGTCTGTGTAACTGGTTATGTGGCGATGTACCAGGCATCGCCCGCCTAATGGCACCCCTTAACCCCCTCCTAGAGAAGGAAACATGTTGGCGGTGGGGAGAAGAACACCGTAACAGATTTCTAAACCTGAAGCAAAGTTACCAGAATATTGAGCAACTCCACATACCACAAGGAGCAGTTCCCTTATAATGCTGACTGACACCTGCCAGAACGGACTGGGGCAGTACTATACCAAGAGAAGTCCGCTGGGCAATCCCAAGCCATTGCTTATGCCAGCACCTGCCTGAGCGCCACCAAACAAAAGTGCCACATCAATGAACAAGAATGTCTTGCTGTGATCTGGGCGGTGAGAATATATACCACTTAAAAGGAAGACACTTCATACTCCGCACCGACAGCAAACCCCTCCAATTGCTATGTTAGTCAAAAAGTGTCAAAGCCAAATTAGGACGATGGGAGATGTTCCTAACTGAATTTGACTTTGAAGTGCAATACTGCCCGGGCAAAACCAATGACCTGCCAGAGTCTTTATCCTGCCAGCCGGATCTCAACAGGGGCACCAAAGAGAACGAGGAATGGGAAAAAATTACCCCTCTTTTGGTCCCTCGTAGAAGACCCAAAGAGCACATCCGACTCCTCCAGCTACAACTTAGTCGATACCAGATAATTTACCACCAACAGGAGGACCCAGAAACCAGTGTCTCTTCCAAGACATGACCCATAGGTTTGAACTATGAAATGATGTTGTCTGGTCTCGAAGTGGACAACGTGGAGCCCAGTGAAAGANGACATGACCCATAGGTTTGAACTATGAAATGATGTTGTCTGGTCTCGAAGTGGACAACGTGGAGCCCAGTGAAAGATCTGGATCCCACGCGAACTGAGGGCGGACCTGGACCTATACGTACACCACTATGATCACCCACAAGCCGGTCATCCAGGCATCAAGGAGACCCGCAAAGACATTAGTGAACTATACACGTGGGACGGGATAAGTCGGAATGTATGGCAGTACGTGAACAACTGCGAGGCTTGNAAGACATTAGTGAACTATACACGTGGGACGGGATAAGTCGGAATGTATGGCAGTACGTGAACAACTGCGAGGCTTGCTGTTGTGGAAAGGCCTATCCTGTACCACAGCCAACAGGAAAACCTCGTCGACCTCACACTGACTGGANGAGGCTTGCTGTTGTGGAAAGGCCTATCCTGTACCACAGCCAACAGGAAAACCTCGTCGACCTCACACTGACTGGATCCACTTGGCAGCCGACCTAATGGGACCTTACCCTAGAAGCACAAGAGGCAATAAATACCTGTTAGTGGTAACAGACCAGTTTTCTCACTGGGTAGAGGCATTTCCACTATCCAGTCAAAAAACCCAGAAAATTGTGTGAAAATTCGAGGCAGAAATATTTTCCTGCTGAAGATACTCTCAGGCCACGTTAGCAGACAATGGCACCCAATTTACCAGCCACAAGTGGCAGACCGCCAGCAATTCGTGGGGTAGAGACATGGATGACCCCTCCCATACCACCCACAAGCTAATCCCACTGAGCGGAGAAATCAAGAGCTCAAGAAAAGTCTCCGTCTCAGTGTAGGAGAATACCACCGCCATTGGGACAAGCACCTGCCTAATATTCTGTTCACCCTCGGGAGGAGAACCAATGAGACAGTGAACACCAGCCCCAGCCAGCTCATTCTGGGACTAATTCTGCGCCACCCAGATGACTGGAAGTGAGAACAAGCCCCCACCGTGATGCCGCAACCAGAGGACGTCATACTGGCCACCCTAGTTTGGACCATGAGGGCGCGTGACGCCCAGAACTAGTAATTNCCCCAGCCAGCTCATTCTGGGACTAATTCTGCGCCACCCAGATGACTGGAAGTGAGAACAAGCCCCCACCGTGATGACGCAACCAGAGGACGTCATACTGGCCACCCTAGTTTGGACCATGAGGGCGCGTGACGCCCAGAACTAGTACATTACCAGAAAATACCAGCAACCCAGTACATTGTTAAGAAGTTTCGGGATTGGCAAGGCCATGCTTCTTCGTAGCCACCCGCTCAGCATGGCTAAAGGACTGTTCAGCACGGGACTCGGTGACAAATGGGAAGGACTCTACACGGTTGTGGGACGCCAAAATAATGCATACTGGAAAGAGGACGCCAGAGGATGGATCCGCAAAGTAACCCGAGGGCAGATACGCCCTTACCCCACTGGAACTCAGGACCTAGATGTGGAAGCACCGAACGATGGAGTGGAAGAGGAAGGTGAGATGGAGGACGACCTCCCGCCGCCAATCCCAGCCGAAATCGAGCCACCAGCCGCTCGGGATCAAGCAGCTTTCCGGGACCCCGAACCGCACTTGGATGCAGAAAAGAGGAGTGTCCAACCACCACTCACGAGGAATGAACGACCAGCATCTCGAGGAGCAATGTCCGTCAGGATATTGCCCTTGACCCCAACGGACTTCATATGGAAGATGGCCGCCAAGTACAGCAGCATGACCCCCTCCGGGTCCTCCGAACTGTCGTGGCGAAGCCCCTTGGACAGGGAGCCCCCCGCCAACGACCCCAGCCACCCAGCCCCATTCAGGAGAAGGATGAGCCCAGCTGCGCTGACGAGGCAGAGATGCCTTAAGAGCCCCTGCCTTAGACTGCAGAACTGACCATGTCCACCCAAGAGGACATAGGTATCACCAGTGTCTCTATGCCAGACGGCAGCGAGGCAGCCGCCGTACCACCTTCCGCTTGGTAGGAGGAGCCCAGCCGCGCCGACAAGGCAGTGGTGCCTGAAGAGTCCCTGCCTCAGAAGGCGACACCGACCACATCCACCCAGAAGGATGTGGGTACCACCAGAGCCTCAATACTGGACAGCAGCGAGGCCGCCGCGGCGCCACTTACTGCTCGGGAGAAGCCCAGCCGCATCGAAGAGGTAGAGATGCCTGAAGAGCCCCTGCTTCAGACGGCGACGCAGACCATGTGCACCCAGGTGGATGTGGTCACCCACTGGGCCTCAACGCCGGCCAGCGATGAGACACCACTAAACTGCCGCCTGTCGCACGGGAGGATGAGCCCAGCAGAGCCGAGGGGGCAGATGAGTCCCTACCTCCGATGGCTACCCAAACACTGCCCCATCCAGGAGGAGGGGACATCCAGTCGCGTCTCAGTGCCTGGTGGCCTCGAGCTGGCCACTCCCTAGGACGACACCCAGGAGCCCAGCAGCCAACCCACGACCAACCGAACGAGGGAGGTACCTCCCCGCACCGCCTCTCAAGGTCTGAGTCGCCATGGAAACCCACATCAAGATTTACGTTTCTATAACCACCCCCTTTGGAGGCAATTGTCGCAACACGCAGCCCCGAATTTCCTTTGTCCTACTCTCCCTACCTTCAAGCAGCGCAGCGCAGCATTACTTGTAACATCTTTTCACCTCTTCCAGGGGTGGAATAGGCGATAAAACCCAGTCAACAGACTAGAAAACTCTGGCACGATCAATAACATCACCGCTTGGTCTCTCAGCTGATAGTGTGCACAGGACAACATTGAAAATTCGGCATGCATTCAGTATCAGATTACGTTTTTTTTTTCCAAGCGTTTAAAAGTTAAGGGTTGGCTTGCATTCAGTGTCTGCTTACATTTAATTATATACTGTATTTGGTGAATACCAGTTAAACCAAATTAACACTGAAATGCAAGTTAATACACTACATAACACCAAAATTTAAGTTTGAACATGATATAAAATGAAATTTAGCGAAAATACACTGTTTTATCTGCAAAACTGTTAACAATTTGTATCAAAAAATATTTAAACCAAGTGATAATAAGAATAATTTGGTTTTCGAAAATGGGTAGAAAAAATTAAATTTAGAAAAAATTGAGTTTAGTTTGTTTTAATTCAGGTTGAGTGAATAACAGCGGTAACTATAAGATACTATGTAGATAAGACTAAAATAATTTAATGACAAAAGCAAACTACTATAAGCAAATATAAGGATAAATTATTATCATCTAGTCCACAATTCTTAATAGTAAAATTTTGACTATTAACACTTAAGTTTATTAAATTAAATTTCACTGTATGTCTCTTCAATAATAAAACCGATAGCACTGAAATCTGGTATTTTTTAAAACAAAGTTTTTTTAAAATAACACCACAAAATCCTTGCCTTACGAATGACTGAAATAAATGGTAACCAGTTGTTACCTCGTCGTTCACCCTTAGTGGGATTGGCAGTTAGATAGCAGTGGCAAGGTACACCTCCCCACTGGGAGACTGTGTATCAGTGGTCGCCACTTACACTGGATTTTTCCTGGTGCCTACGTTGCTAGGCTTGGCCACTTCTGTGATTGAATATTGTGCTTTGAATGGTGCGCTTGCGAACGATGGGCGAGTGGATACCCTAGTCGGGGTATAAGCGAGTGTAACGTTAAGGGGCCTGACTACCCTAATAACGTTGTCTAGCCAGATGAAGGTAGGCGTCTTCTTCAGCGGCAGTGGAGATACTTGACGAGGTACGTGCTAGATGAGGTCCAGGTGGGCACTTGACGAGCTGGATGCAGACCCTCTCTGGTGTGCGGCCTCTTCTTTCTTCCAGGTGTAAACCTGGTTGTCAACTGAACTGCTACTCTTCATTACCCCAGCCTAAGCTAGACCCAACTTGGCAGTCTTGCCCTGCACAGCCCTATGGTGTGGCATAAGAGGGTGTGGTATACCTGATTGGTAGATAGTGGGTGGCCAGTAAGAGGTAGACACAGTCTGATGAAGAGTAGGGTGCGGGGGCTAGGCGAGTTTGAAAGCCTGACCTACTGGTCTTCAGCTCGGTGGTTTGATGAGCGGAAAGTCGCTAGCGGGCCCAAGTACCAAACTGGAGGTTACAGCAGCAGGGCTAGGTGCGTCCACTCCTGGGGTTCCCTGGCGAGCGAAACGTTGCTAGTGGACCCAGGTGTCGCGGAGAGTGGGGCTACTTAGGGGTTGGCCTATCATGTCCAAACAGGTGACCTGGCGAGCAAAACATTGTTAGCGGACCCAGGCATCTGGTGGAGGGACGATAGTCCAAGAGAGGACTGCTCTAGTGAGGGCTAGGAAGGCAGGCTTCCTAAGCTGCACTTTGAGACAGTTACCAATAAGAGAGAAAAGAATTGAGGTTTGACTTGTTGCTATCCCTAGAAGAGTCTTGCTAGGACTGGTGACGAAAATATGGAATGACGGGAGCAAGGTTTAGGAGATATAGAGTGCTGGAAGAGACAACTCAACCAAGTCATATTTATGTCTTGTTTTATTGATTGCTCAAACACACACACATAAACCAGCCTGTATCCTGACTAATGGCCGATCCTAGGTTGCCAACAGGTTATTTACGTTGTCTCAGAAGATGCGGCAGCGCGGGGGGTGAGGGCGACCCAAAGTCAGCGGCATTCATACTTGTGATAGCTGTAGGTAAGTTACAAGGTAGCTGGAAGTGCGGTGGCTTCGGCATGTTGGCGGGCAGCGAGGCGGTGTCATACAAAATAGAACTCTCAACAGGACTGCGAAAGGCAGTGACTATTTGAAATCGATGGATACTAGGGCAGCATGACGTTCTGTGGAGGCTAGAAGGCTTCTCGGTGAGCACTCGGACAATGTGACTTTTTGCGGCTAGACTGGCGTGAGAGAGCCTCGAATTGACGACTGCAAGTCCTATTTATACGTGGCGCACAGGGCCAGCACGGGGGTTGCAGGGTTTGGAAAGATAGAAGCGAAGGAGAGATGAGAGTAAAAGAGAGCGGCGGCTACTTTACTTCCCCTCATGCGCCAGACGCTGAAGTGGTGGAGAGCGGCAACGTGATGCGAAGCGGGTTGCAGCGCAGTAGGCGGCAACAGCTGTGCAAGCCATCCCTGGCGTGAAGGCATTCTGTGGCGTGTACGGCGTAACAGCTCTTCTTAAGAGGAGACCGTGGCTGTGGCAAGGCTAGATGAGAGAATGACGTCACTCATGGCTCGTCATAGTACTCCAAATGTATTTCTGTAGTGGTTTTTTAGTGCTTAAAATGTCACATGTGTTTGTATGTGTTTTGCAGGTTTGTTTGCACAGCAGCAGTTGAAACCAGATGACAGCAGTAACACCCAGAACTTAACTCTCATCACCATAATCAATGCAGATGGCATCTACCTGGCCACCTACTCTGCACTTCTCCTCAATCTTAAGTTGGTGAAACAGGGGTACTACCAGCAGGATACAATGCAATTACCCATGACTGAGGTTAGAGACAGTAGTCATAAGGTTATTTGTGCCAATGTAAGTCAGCCTGAAACTTAAAACAACCTGTACATCTACTGGAAAAGGTTGTATTAATACTTGTGAAACGAAGCTAGGAAGTAAAGACAGTATTGTCACAGAAGGCAAATATGTACTTATATATCATGCCATGTCTATACACAATGCAAGTACCATCACTAAGATGTTAAATTTAAGTTTTTAAGTCATGTGGTCATGCACAGAAAGACAAATAATTATAGAACCTCTGTGATTACGTTGAGCTTAGAGTGACTTGAGGACCAATTCATTGTGCATAAGTTGAGTTAAAGGTGGTTGATGATAAAGTAAGCACTCTTGAAATGAACCTATGAAAAAAATTACTCTCCAAAACTGCATCTATTTTAACTTAAGCAATAACTGCAATACTCACTGTTGAGTTGGCAACGGACTACAAGTAGCAGTTCCATGTTTTGACGTCTTACTAGTCGTAAAGATAGAAATTTTTATCACCTGGGATTCTGTTTATTTTTGTGTTATGCAAAAAAATCTAATTTGAAGTTATTCTAACACATTTATTTTTATAACTCTGTCACATAATCGCCTGGCTGGTGCAATGTTCCAATTAGTTGGTTAGTTTTTTTTTTTTGGTCCACATTCATTGGATGAGTGTTTTTTGTTATATTTGCTATATGTGTTGAAATTCTGAAAGTTTAAATAAATGTGTGTGTTTGTGTCTGTATTTAGTATTTGTACAATTCCTAATTTATAAGATGGTGCCTTGGCATGTATGTTACTCGTTTTGGAAAATAGCACCATGAAAATGTTTTATACTTCATGTGAAACATTCCTTGAGTGTCAGGAATACATTGAAACAGTGTAATAGAATCTGTCTAAACAGTTTAATTTGTATGTGCCGGTATATCAAACAATAAGGACTAGCTACCATGACTAACCTTCAAGGTTATTGAAATTATGTCCATATCAGTGTAGGTATTTAAATTGTATCAGTGAAAAGTAATTAAAAACTGTAAGACTGGACAAATTTTCACAAAATTTGTTTCAAGTGATAAATATTACTGTAGAAGTATGCTGTACAAATCTGTGTGTAATTTATTTAGTACAAAGATAAGTCAAACGTAAGTTTCCCTTTTCTATTTCTCAGAAACAAAAAGTTGTAACTTACAGCAACATACGTAGCCGCTGTAGTTCCAGTGATAGATAGTGCATAGGTGCGCTAGTAGGTAAAACAGAATCTGAACACAGACACACTTGAAAAAAGGCTAAAGTACTGAAAGAGTGGTGACAGAAGGTGTGGCCTCGTCGCTTACCCTTAGTGGGATTGGCAGTTAGAGGGCGGCGGCAAGTTACTTCCCTCCCTGGGCGACGGTGCAGCAGTGGTCGCCACTTGCACTGAGTTTTTTCTGGTGCCAACGCTGCTAGGCTTGGCCACTTCTAAGATTTTGCGTTGTGCTTTGGGTGGTGCGTTTGCAAGCGATGGGCGAATGGGAACCCTCGTTGGGGTATAAGTGGGTGTAACATTAAGGGGCGTGACTACCCTAGTAATGTTGGCTGGTCGGACAAAGGTTGGAGTCTTCTTCGGCGGCGTTGGCGGCAGCGGAGATACTGCACGAGGTACGTCCCAGGTGAGGTTCAGGTGAGTGCTCGACGAGCTGGTTGCAGACCGTCTGTGGCGTGCAGCCTCATCTTTCTTCTGGGTGTAAACCTGGTTGTCAACTGAACCACTACTCTTCAGTACTCCAATCTGAGCTAGACCTAACTCGGCAATCTGGCCCTGCCCAGCCCTAAGGTTCTGATAGGTAGATAGTGGGTGGCCAGGAATGGGTAGACACAGCCTGATGGAGGGTAGGGTGCGGAGGATAGGCAAGGTTGGAAGTCTGATCTATTGGTTTTCAGTTTGGTGGCTTGGCGAGTAAAACGTCGCTAGCAGGCCCAAGTACCAAACTGGAGGTTACAGCAGCAGGGCTAGGGGCGTCCACTCCCGAGGCTCCCTAGCGAGAGATACGTCGCTAGCAGACCCAGGTGTCACGGAGAGTGATGCTCCTTAGGTGTTGGTCTATTCTGTCCAAACAGGTGACCTAAACGTTGCTAGTGGACCCAGGTATCTGCCGGAGAGTAGTTCAAGAGACAACTGCTCTAGTGAAGCCTAGGAAGGCAGGCTTCTTAAGCTGCACTTTGAGACAGTTACCAATAGGAGAGAAAAGGATTGAGGTTTGACTTGTTGCTATCCCTAGAAGAGTCTTACTAGGACTGGTGATGAAAATAGGGAATGGCGGGAGCAAGGTTTGGGAGATGCAGAGTGCTGGAAGAGACAACCCAACAAAGTCAGATTTATGCCTGTTTTAACAATTGCTCAATCAAACTCACATAAACCAGCCTGTACTCTGACTGAGGCCTAAAGGGCAGATTCTAGGTTGCCAACAGGTTATTTATTTAGTCTCTGGACTCTTCAGTGGCACTCGTACTTGTGATAGCTGAAGATGAGCTATAAGGTAACTGGATGCGTGGTGGTTTCAGCGTATTGACGGGCAGCAAGGCAGAGTAGAACTCTCGACAGGACTGAGAATTGTAGTGACTACTTGAAAAAGTCAGTTGATGCTCGAGCAGCGTGACGTTCTACGAAGGCGAGACGTGATGTCTGGTGGCTCTCGGGCAGTGTGCTACTGAATTGACGCGAGACAGCCATCGGTGTGCTCTCAGGTAGAGTAACACCGGGGAAGTGGACTGGCGCGAGACAGCCTCGAACTGAGGACTGCGGGTCCTATTTGTACTCGGCTCACAGGGCCAGTGTGGTGGTTGTGGGATGTGGAGAGAGAGACGCGAAGGAGAGAAGAGAGTAATTGAGAGCGGCGGCTACTTCCCCTCACGCGCCAGGTGTTGGAGGAGTGGAGAGCAGCGATGTGATGTGAAGCGGGCTGCAGCGCATCATGCAGCAACAGCCAGGCAAGCCACCCTGGCTTGAAGGCTTCCTGTGGCATGTACGGCGTAATGGCTCTTCTTAGGAGGGGCCCATGGCTGTGGCGAGGTTAGAAGAGAGAATGACGTCGCTTGTGGTGCATCAAAGGTCTCCGCAGTTATCCATTTTCTGTGGGCAGAAAATACCGAACCTCTCAACATTCACAGCATGATTATGTCTGTATACGGAGAGAAAGTGATGTGTCTCCGAGTACAGATTGGGGCTGTTTCTTGGCCATTGTGTCTGCACCGTAGCTCATGCAGTGGTCCATGTTGCAGAGTTCTCTACTAGTCTACATAATTTATGTACACGGGACCCTGTTCCCCACCCTAAAAGGCAGTTTTTGTCATCTTAGCAGATAGTAACTGCTCAGACATAGTGCTGTCCATACATTTGCATAATGTCTTCCTGCAAGATACGCCTTCAAGACCATCTGCTGTGTTCTGTGCACAAGTCCAACTCTATTGAGATGCATCCTCCTATTCTAAGGATAGGGAGTCTGTAATGCCATTGTTGTAAGAAAGAAAAACTGTGGACTGTATACAAAAAAAAATGTAACGATGCAAACGCGAAAACACCAATTAGTAGTGAGGCTACCAGACAGCACTACTCACCGCCATTAAGACTGAGCTGGTACCGGTACCGATATATCGGAACCGGCTGATATCGTAATTATCGTAATTGTGTGCAATTCATGTTTAAATTGCTGATATTATAATCAATATTTTGCCCTAAGAATCTAAGATGATGCTGTTTTCAACTTGCCATAATTGGAGTGGGTTAGCTCACTATTTGGTTTTATTAAAAGAATCACTATTTTTAAATTGGTTTTTACTAAAGTACCCAACTGGCTGTGTTTATTTCTAAAGGAAAATTAGGCACGTTTTGCATGATTGTTTACAAAGCATGTATACAACAAAACAATAGTAGCCACCATTTGCGTTTACTGAATTGTATCTATGTAGGCAAGCTTGCAGCAGGAACAAAACTTAACATTTAATCAACCTAACACATATATAATAATAAAAATAATTAATATTTACGATTACCTCCAAAAATATTTTGTCTTAATAGTTTCACAACAAACCGCGAACACGGCGACGCATAAAAAAAACTTATGTAATCTTGGTCACATGCTGCACATTACTGCCGCCTAGCAGCGCTAATCCGACAGTTTTTTTTGGTTTGTTTTGTTGGTTTGTTTGCTGTTACTGTAGTAATATGACGGTGTTAGGTTAGGGTACGAATGTTGTGAAATTATTTACGTGTGCCAGCAATAAACAAATAATATGGCTTGAAGAAAAATTTATTTGTGGAATTTTTTTTACCGTTAGCAACATACAAGAATGCATGGCTGTTTACAATATTTGCAAATGTTTGGTTTCGAGAGGCAGTACATCATCGAGGTCGTATAGTACCACCAACTTAAAACGGCACCTTGAATGTACGCACCATTTGAAGTGTTATGTTTTTTTTTAAGTGTTTCATTGTGTAATGACATGCTTTTGGGGAATATTTTTGTCTTATAAATATGCTTAGCTTAATATGCGGTTTCTAGATTTATATTTATCGTAATAGTTAGGCCTATCACTGAAACAATAAAAACAAAGACAATTAGAATTTCATTTATCTATTTTTTTTAAAAATTAAGTTTTTAATTTTTTGAAACTTGCAATAATGCTGTTTTTCCTTGTCAAGGCAGTATCTGTATAGGCAATATCGGTAAGTTTGTATCAGCAATATCAGAATAGGCTCAAAAACCATATCGGCTCACCTCTAAGTCCGCCATGATGGTTCACGAACAACTGACTGGCTTCTTGCTGCCAGCCCAGGATTGCCACCTCTTGGCATGCTGCACCGGACTTAGTACCGCAAACTGCAATTCTAGTGATTGCAAGGTGGGAAGTTCACATTAAGAATGCGCCCATCACACACGAGAGCAAGTCACTGATATACCAAAATGTTTAATACACACGAAAATGTAGTAATTAATATTTACAAGTCCAAACATTCCTCCCACCTTGAAATGTCTGATTTCAACACAACGGTAATGGGCAAAGCTTGACAACAGATTGCTTGAGTTGTTCGGTGGATGTGCGCACAGTAGCCACTCTTGCTACACCATCCTTTCCAGGGTGTAGCTCCAGGATACACCCCAGGTGCTACTGTAGAGGTGGTAGTCTATCTTCTTTTAACAGCACTAGCTGATTGGGGATAGGACCAGTTCCCTGCTCATGTCACTTCTGCCGCTGTTAAAGGATGTGCAAATAGTTCCTGTGCCAGGGATTCCAGAAATTCTGCTGTAGCTGCTCAATGAGTGGCCACCGCTGTAGACCGTTTAGTTGGACATCTACAAGTTCCCGCTCTGGCATAGCTGCTAATGGCTCCAGCATCAGAAAGTGACCAGGCGTTAAGAGCACTAGAGTTTTTCGGTCACTGCTTAAGGGACACAGTGGCCAGGAGTTCAGGGTCCCCTCCACCTGGATCTGTACAGTGTACCGTTCTTCGAGAGTTAGAACTTGTGCTTCAATCACCTCGTACGATTTAATCCCAGCCTTCCAAAGGCCTCCAAAGTGAGGTGCTGAAGAGGGGTTAAAATGCCAGGTGACACCAATCTGAGCCACAGCATCAGTAATGGCTTGCTGATGAGCAGAGGATGACAGGAGCTTCTGGGGTTCCTTAAGACGATATTGGGCCCCAACAAAGTTTGTGCCTTAATCAGAATAAATGTCAGAAGACCTACCTCGTCTGGCAATGAATCACTTGTACGCTGCCAGGAATACCTCTGTAGATAGATCTGAAGCCAATTCAACATGAGCAGCCTTGGTGTTATAACAAACTAAAATACAAACGTAGGCCTTCAAAACAGCTGCCCTGCGAACTCTGGCGAGTTTGATCAGGAATGGCCCATCATAATCGACACTTGGTAAAGGGTCTCAGATTCACATTTGTGCAAGAAATTTTGACTCTCATTGTGGCCTACAAACACATCATCAAATAGTACATATCCTCAGAATTGTAAAATTTTAGTGTGGTTATATGAAACAGATTATAGCCTACCAGTACAGTTTTGCATATTTTGCAACTAGCATTTTGTTTTCCAGCAACCTGATCAAAGTACAGCCATATCACATTCTTCGGCTGCTCACCCATTTTTAAATTTGAAAGCGGCGAAAGCAAAATTTACATTTACAATAATTTACTTCCACACGAACTATGATTAACACACCATATGAACCATAAAACATAGTAAGCATTACAGCATTATTTTTGATGGCTATAGATATGTTATTAAGCTATGGGTAGGAATCGCTACAACTTGGATTAGTATTGGACTGAGATTCATACGCGATATTCAACAATGTCAAAATAAATTATCGCTATAGCGAGTTATCGTTATAACAAAATTTACCCTGCCCGTAATTTTTTTAATTGTATTTGCCCTTGTAGATTCGGTGTTTAAAGAATGCCATAAACTACGCGTATGCAGTGACAAGTTAGTACAAAAAATCTACGTCTGACAGCGGCATTATGTAACGACCAGCAGACGCGACGTTGCTTCCTCCTCTATTCTTCTTCTCCTCCTCCTCCTCCATATTTGCGGGGTGGGAAGGGAGTTAGTTGCCTACCAATCAGCGTTCTACTTCACTCATTGCCTCTCTCTTTCAGACACACAAAGCCTGGAGATCACATGGGAGTCACGTGCATCCCGTCCCACCACAAAGCAGAACTTCCACGTGTTTGTGTTTCCCCTCCACTCCCATTCTCATTCTTGTTGCCGATCGAAAAATTCCTCCAAGCCTTCCTTGTTTCAGTGTAAGGCAGAGGACTGCCAACCTCTCAGGGTGTGGAAAAGGAAAGAGGCAACATTTTTTTTTTGAGGGATGACATTCCAGCACGGCAAAAAAAAACTAACATGTCACTGCATAAAAGAAGCAAAAAGAAAAGGAAGACTACCGCACACCACAGTTGTTGACATTCTTCTTCTAACGACCGTAGGGTACTGTTATACAGCATGCCACAATGTTTTGGCTTTTAGCGCCACCAGTTATTTAATTAAAGTATTTTCTAAATATATCACAATCACAACACATTAATGTGAAATAACTTATTATTGGAAAATATTCAAATTTTCGAATTTTCGCACTTTCCTGTATTCTAGGCAGATTTGAAAAATCTCTCTCCTTGAAGCGACTCAAACAGTAACGCAAACTACGAGTGATGGCATCCTTATCTCGCAGAATCCAGAACTTTTCCCAAAGAATTCCTCTTAAGTGTCTGCACTCCAGGATGATGGTTTTTCTCGTGGTAGTGAGTTATGATGAGGTCCGTTAGAGGATCACTTTTTGGAAGCAGTAGTGGATGTTTATTTTTAAATGGAACGGAAGCTTGGGACAGTCTGCAGTCTGCCCTAATCAACCCATGGTCATCCAAAAATGACACTAATTTCCTCATTTGAGGAGATTTAAAACGATTCTTCTTTAGTGCATAAATGGCTACCTTGAATGAATCAGACTGAACACAAAGAAGCCAAAATCTTAAGACCAGATTGATCTCTGAGGGTGTGAAGTTTCCCTTTGAGCGCATTGAACGAGAAGTACGTCAGTTGTGTATTAAGCGTAAAACAAACCATGTGAGACTCAACAACTTGATCAGATGACTGAACCGATTCACTAACTGATTTATGTTCTGGTTTTGTGTCACAGTTTCCAACGTCACAGCTTTGTGTTCACGCAAGGCTGGATCCACATCAGCAGCACCTTGTGACCTTAAAGACCAAAGCCCCATTGGCTCTCTTAGCCACGATGGACCTGTCCATCACAAGAGGTGATCTAGCACCTGAGAAGTTAAGAGGCCACGAGAAGCACCATCTGCAGAATTGTCTTCATACGACACATGTTTCCACCAGGATAGTTGTATTAGATCTTGCAGTTCACTTAATCTATTGGCTACAAAGGTCTTCAACTGATGGGAGGAGTTGAGCCAGGCCAATACAATTTGGGAATCTGTCCAAGCTGTGATTGATGATAAGCAGATGTACTTTTGATAGGTCATAACAACTTGAGCAAATGTGCCAACATTAGGGCACCACACACCTCCAAGCAAGGCAATGACTGAACTTTGACTGGTATTACTTTAGACTTCCCAACTAACAGCTGAGTGCTGATGTTATCACCAGGACCCAAGATGCGCAAGTAAACCACCGCTGCATATCAAGTCTCAGAACTGTCCGAGAAACCATAGACTTCATACACACACCCATCAGGACCCTTTATGCAGCGGGGAATGGCAATAGAGGACAGGCAGGGAAGCTCCTGTTTGATGTGTCACGACTGCTGTGCAAGATCAGGGGTGAGATCAGCATCCCAATCAATTGTTATAAACCAGAGTATTTGTAGAAGATGTTTAGCGAACATTAGGAGAGAACTGAGCCACCCTAGAGGGTCAAAAATATTGCAATTGTATAAAGGATGATTTGTTTAGTGGTATGACCAGAACTGTCAAGGGTGGGTTCAAGCTACAGAAATTCATGAGAAATGAAAGAGCTCTTCTTGATTGGCTCCCCCCTGAAGATGTTGAGACACCGCAGTCGTTCAACTTGGATAATGATGCTCAGGTAATTGTCAAGGTTTTGAGGCTGCAGTGGAACCCAGTATCCGACACCTTTGCATACAAAACTCTCTGGATGGCCTGCCCTTTCTTGTTACACAGTCTAGGCCACCTTATTATTTACTTTGATCTTGACTAAACTTGATCTTTTACCTTGCAACATGCCCCACTATAGAGCAAGGAGGGCAAAGGTTGGGTGGATAGCTACTGCACATGTTCAGTAATCTGTGAGATAGGGGTCAAGGGGCCAACTCTCACTTGCGTGAGGAAGCTGCTCGCCTGCGATCTGGTAACGCCACAGCATCCACTACCTGGCAGGCACAGGCCAAATCCAGTAGCTGCAGTTCAGCAACAGCATTCCAGCCAGGCTGCTTTGTAGTCCCTAGACCAGTATCACCATTGCCACCAGACCACTTAAGCGCCGTTAAGAGCCCATCAGGCCTACCTCAGCTGCCATTTATGCTCCTCCATGAGCCGAGCAGTGAGTAATTGAGATTCTGGTAAGGTGCCCCAACAAATTAAATATCCAGTGAATGGAGCAACAGCTTCCATGCTCCTCCGAGGGTTAAAGACTTGGTATCCACACTTACCCAGGTTGCGTGTCATGTTTGTTAAGGTTAAATAAATTCCTGTTGTGCTTTTCATTTTTATGTATATAAGCACTATAATGCCTCGGGCTGCTGTTAAATGTTGATGTTTGTATAAAGTTTTGCTCCTGTCATGTCCTGCACCAAAATATTTTCAGATGTTTTGTCAGGGGATATAATTTCTGTTTAAAATGTAGAGAAGTTAAAATTGATCAACTACTGTTGATAAACATTGACATTGAGTGTCCAGAGATGCAAATATCCATTTGCTAATGCATGTTGGAACTACTGCTAAACATTTATTCATGCCAGGCCATGTATTAATGTTTAATACGTCCCTGTTGATAAAATTCTGGGCATATTTTATTTAGGGATGTTAAACACCACTTGTTCCCATCTTCATTACCGTTGTGTATTGTAGTCATGGGAATCGTTTTGCATGAAAAACAGATGTTGAGCAGATGATGTGATGTTATAGGAACAGTTTGTGGATGATGTGCATGGCAGTGGAGTTCTGGTTTACCTCTCTGACACCTGGCTGTCTGAGCTGTACCAGCAAATACTAGCATCAAGCTTGCTGGAGAAGTGTGGCTACAATCCTCATTCACCTAGTAACTGTGCTCTTACTAACCTACTAACAGGTATATATTGTGCCTCGTACCTACTGATACTGCCTGCTGTTATTATTGCTTCATATGTTTACTTGTGTATTCTAGCCCATTAACACTGTTACTAAAATAAATATTGTATTTATAAATACATCATGTGTACTTTGTTAGTAGAGGTTACTAATGCATACATATTTATTCCAGTTGTATGAAGAGAAGCATTTTGCATGTCATACTAACCTAAACTTACATGTAGAATCAGTAGACATACCATATACATTTATATGCAGCAGGGTTGAAATGATTTAAATCACCTGATTTTAATCAGTGATTTAAATCGCAATTAAAATCAAGTGATTTTTTTAAAAACATTGTTGATTTAAATCAATAATTAAAAAAAAAAAATTGTTGATTTAAATCAATACCTTTTTTAATGCAACAAAATCGACCAAAAAGTGTCATGGGACTTCCCAGACATAAACTACGGCGCACACATACGAGCAATGCTTTGTGTATCTATTACAGATAGGGTATTCCTCAAAATGTAAACTCACGACTTAATGTGTTTTTGCCCAGTCATTCGTGATTGATTAGTGAAAGCGTGAATAGATCAAAATGGCTGCAAGAAAAAAAGATGTTGAATGGGTTTATTTTGATGAAAAAAAGTCTGCTTGCGGAAAGTTTAACAAAGCGGTGTGTAAAAGTTGTAATAAGGAGTAAACGGGTTTAGTAGCGAGAATGAAAAAACATTTAGAAATATGTGTGGCAGAAAAGATTGCAATCATAACATTGACTCAGACGATGCCGGCGGCAGTGCTGCCTCGAGCGCGGGTAACTTACTATCTTTTTTATTAACAGAACTATGATTTTTGTTTGTCATACATTTTTATAACTTATGTAGTTACGTGGTGTGATTTATTTTATATCTTACAATATCCGGCATGATATCACGCCGCTTTCTTTGGCGGTAACGGATACCACACGTTGGTATGAGATCAGGCCTTGCTTGTTGTTGGTAGAAAACTTACCAGGACATTTATTTACGACATATTATTATAATGAGATGTTTGTTTTTATGTTTGTTTTAGTAGTAAATAGGAGAATATTTTCAACGTTTAATTTGGTGCATACCAAAAAAAAGAAATGGGTTAGGCACCGAGAAGGCAGCCAAATTAGTTTTCCTTTTAAAGAACCTGAATGGGAAAAAATGATTATGTAACCAGCCAAACTGATTTTGTCAATTTTAAGTAGTTGACTTTCTTAATTTTTCATTGTTGATTTTTTGTTTGAATGTGATTAATATTAATAATTTTAGAAGAACTGCAATGTTGATTCTTTTTTATTTTATAAATTAAAATATAATTAAAATAAACAAAGAGAGGTTTTTTTAATAATAACTGACTTCCAAATTAAAAAAATGGGAATATGTATATAAATTTAAAAAATCTGATTTAAATCAAATAAATACAATAATTTTGATTTTTTTTTAAATCGTGATTTTTATCAACCTTGCTATGCAGCATATATTTTACCAAAATATATTTTTGAAAGTCAAGAATGTTGCAAAGAATCTATCAATTTTTTTGCCTGAAAATTTTTTTTTTATGCAACTGCTGTTTGATTGAATAACTATTTTTAGTAGTTATGGCCATGTTTATCATAGTATATATCTCAATAAATTAAAATATTTATTCCAATTTTTAAAATAAACTATTGTAACGTGGCAGCTTGTCAGAGTGCCATATTTGTAATGTTGCAGCCTCGCGTTCGGGCCGTCATATTTGTAATGATCCACATCTAGTATTGACGGCTGGAAATGACCACTCGGTTAGCTCAGTGGTAGCAACATGAAACTCTTTAGAAAAGGCGCCAATTAAAAATTAAATAAAGAAGTCAAGTTCCAGTTTATTATTCTTTACTTTTATTTATCATAAAAATGCAACAGTCACATACGATCTTCAGGTAGGCCGAGTACGAACAGGTTCACACACAAACCGAAAAAATACAGAGCAGAGCCACAATCGTTTATTGATTATTAGAAAACACATGCAATTTGTGATTGATAATTCATCTACTGACGAGTTGTTATAGAAATCAACTGATCGAGTCAGTAGGTACGACAGTTTGGATTTGTGGACTCTGGAAGCAAAAACTGAAATTTTTGTATGGTCCTGACATTCAGATCTTTAATTGTGACTAATTGCTTATTTTCTTTTTATTTTGAAGTTGAGAATCAGTTTTTTTATTCCTAAAACCATATTTGGTTTGAGGTTCAAATACTTTTGGAATCAAATCAGAATTGAAATTTCCAGGTATCGGCCCCCTCCCCCCTTAAAAAATGTATGTCTTTAGACTTTACGTGAAGAAAAAATAATTAATCAATATATAATATGTAATAATAACAAATTTTAAATAAAATATTCTATTAATTAATTTTTGAAGTTAATACCACAATGCAATTATTTAAAACACATTGCAAATCATTACAGTAGCCTACTTCACATCATTTTTATAAGTAAACATACTAACTAAAAATTGGACAAATGAAATCAAACACTGGTGGACAGCGTTTTAACGTGTGACTGTATGAGGATGGGAAAGTAGGAAGGGGCAGAATATTTACTGGTAGTCATTATCATTCACTAAAAACTATTTACATTATAAAAAGTAGACAGAATGCACAAGTACTTACAGGCAGTACTCTTGGATAGACATACACAAACATAAGTCGGGCGAACACATTTTCCATGTGGTTTGTCCGACTTTGTGTGCATGTGTATCCACGAGTACCGCCCTGTAGGACTTGTGCATTCTGTCTAATTTTTATGATGTAATCAGTAGCCTAGCGGCCTATTCCTGCCATATCTCACTAAAAACTGTGTTCATGTTTTTTTTGTCCTGTAACTGTTCTTTCTCCTCCCTCAGGTTACTGCTCTCTTCCATAGACATTACAACATTCCTGCCTTTCCATGGCTCTAACCCTACAGAGAGATAGAAAAATGTTTCACTTTCAAGTCTTTTCACAAAAGGCCAAGGGAACAAAGAAAGCTGCCATCAGTAAGCCATTTTTGAGAAGATGTGGGATAAAGCACCTATTGTCTATGGGATAGAGAGATGGCTATTAGAACAGAACTAAGCAAAAAGTTAATGGTGGTGGGTTAGGGAACAGGCATTAGGTTGTTTATTTTGTGTAAGAAAGGAGACTAGAGAAGCTTAGAGTGGATATTTTTCACTTGGTTCATTGTTGTGTTATAGTTTATTATTATTTTTTTTATTGGTTCACTGCAACACACAAAATGTGAAAGCTAAGCAGATAAATCTTAAATTAAAGGCCTTTGCAGAGAAAAATGGTAATCATGTTGTAGGTTAACTATTTTCTGTAAGCTACATACTTTTATTTGTAAATAATTTATCAGTGTCAGTTTGTAAAAAAATTTCACCNCTACTTCACATCATTTTTATAAGTAAACATACTAACTAAAAATTGGACAAATGAAATCAAACACTGGTGGACAGCATTTTAACGTGTGACTGTATGAGGATGGGAAAGTAGGAAGGGGCAGAATATTTACTGCTAGTCATTATCATTCACTAAAAACTATTTACATTATAAAAAGTAGACAGAATGCNTATGAGGATGGGAAAGTAGGAAGGGGCAGAATATTTACTGGTAGTCATTATCATTCACTAAAAACTATTTACATTATAAAAAGTAGACAGAATGCACAAGTACTTACAGGCAGTACTCTTGGATAGACATACACAAACATAAGTCGGGCGAACACATTTTCCATGTGGTTTGTCCGACTTTGTGTGCATGTGTATCCACGAGTACCGCCCTGTAGGACTTGTGCATTCTGTCTAATTTTTATGATGTAATCAGTAGCCTAGCGGCCTATTCCTGCCATATCTCACTAAAAACTGTGTTCATGTTTTTTTTGTCCTGTAACTGTTCTTTCTCCTCCCTCAGGTTACTGCTCTCTTCCATAGACATTACAACATTCCTGCCTTTCCATGGCTCTAACCCTACAGAGAGATAGAAAAATGTTTCACTTTCAAGTCTTTTCACAAAAGGCCAAGGGAACAAAGAAAGCTGCCATCAGTAAGCCATTTTTGAGAAGATGGGGGATAAAGCACCCATTGTCTATGGGATAGAGAGATGGCTATTAGAACAGAACTAAGCAAAAAGTTAATGGTGGTGGGTTAGGGAACAGGCATTAGGTTGTTTATTTTGTGTAAGAAAGGAGACTAGAGAAGCTTAGAGTGGATATTTTTCACTTGGTTCATTGTTGTGTTATAGTTTATTATTATTTTTTTTATTGGTTCACTGCAACACGCAAAATGTGAAAGCTAAGCAGATAAATCTTAAATTAAAGGCCTTTGCAGAGAAAAATGGTAATCATGTTGTATGTTAACTATTTTCTGTAAGCTACATACTTTTATTTGTAAATAATTTATCAGTGTCAGTTTGTAAAAAAATTTCACCNGTTAACTATTTTCTGTAAGCTACATACTTTTATTTGTAAATAATTTATCAGTGTCAGTTTGTAAAAAAATTTCACCAGATGTTAGAAAATTTTTTTGTTTTTGAAAGTGCCAATGCACTATGTGAAGTGAATTTCATACCAAGTGCAACTAGCAACTGCCAGCCAAGTGCTTCATTATCATAACAACAGAATAAGTCACATTTATTCTTTGTCTTTACTGTCAAAGAGCCATCTTTCACTGCCCGTTGCCTTTGTCTTCAGCATTCCATTCCGCTATAGGGGGAAGATCTAAAAATAAATAGTATCAAAGAGCGGCTAGGTGTCCTAGAGTATATCTGCCTCTTATGCTTCCTGCGCATTGGACACACCTTGTAACATCCTCGGAATGGCACTGTGACGCTAGCGCCCGTCACGCAAGACATTTTCTTTGGTTTCAACTCTACGCGGTGGTATACTCTTTGCTCAGCTCGGATCCCGTCCTCTTTCCTCCCCTGTTCTCCTCTTGATTTCCCCTCCGCTCGAGCGTCATAATTTTTTTATACAATTTATTTAAGTTGTTGCACGGCTGGCACTCCTTCTATTCTATGCCCTGCAGTCGCCTGACCGTTTCGGCTGAAGAATTCTACAATGATTTTACTGCCGCACTTTTTGTCCTGTAGGACGTGAAGCCGTGATGGGGCTGCCTTTAATTTAGTGTGGTTGCCTTAGCTGCCGAGCATTAGGGCAAATTAAATGGTGAGTCGTGGACAAAAGTTTATGTGTTAGTTGGGCTGTTCTAATTGTTTTAGTGTTTTGTGTGGCGTAGTTGTGTTTGTCTAGGGTAAGCAGTAATGCTAGAGTTTTTTCAAAATTGTGGTTTTGGTTGCCTGTCTAAATTTTGCTTCGGTTTAACTAAAACCTCGTGTTGCTGTGTCTCACAGTTTTAACGTGTCGTGTATTGTCTTGTCCGCTGCCCAAGAGTTAATTATTTTTAAAGTGAATTTGGTGTTTATGACTCTTGCGTTGGGCTGTCATGTCTACGTTTTTAAATGTGTTTAATCTTTACACTTTCATTTGGTCGGAGTCTTGGCAGGTCGTTTGACTGCCTCTACCAAAATCTCAATCTTAGTTTTTTAATATAAATTTTTAATGTTTTCCTTTTATGAAACTGAGGCTTTACTGAGCTCAAACAGCTGCCTTCCTTTCTAACGACTTAAGTAATTCATTCTAGTCAATTTATTGTTTTAATCGTTTTGGTATTTATTAATGTTTTAATTAAAGTTTATGGATGTTGTATTATTCCAGTTTAAAAGCAATTTTACTAAATTTATGTGAATCTAATTACCATTATATGCGGATCTAGAAGGAATTCATTGTAATGTTTTTGCACATTTTATTGTCACGTGTGTCAAGGGTACCATATTTGGTTTGATGTATAATTTATGTTTGCAAAATATGCTAATTGGTTATTCATTTTGTAAACATTATTTGTGTCACGGCACAGCACCACCAAGCGAGAAGCATTGCTTTCAATGTATTTGAATAATGAGGCGTGTATAAGAAGCCCTCAGAACTGGCATCTCACAGCAGCCGCCAGTGGCATTCCTCCAGAGGAAAATCTGACTGGAGGGAGGGTACAGCACTAGAGGGGTGGTGACCCCCACCATGGCTCCATTACTACTGCTCTCAGGTCTAATAGTGGTCACTTGTGATTGGTCCTCGTACAGTTAACTTGATACCATAATTATACTTTTTTTTCCATTCCCAACCATGCTCCTATTATACCTACAGCAGGGATTAATTAAGTAATGTATTCAACACAAATATATGAAACATTCTTTATGTTTGTTAGGTATAAAATTAACCGTGTTTGTATTATAAAGTGTTGTGAATTTGGCATTTGAATTTACCAACATACAAGCCGACATTTAAATAAGGTTTTTGATATTATTTGAGGGATCTATTGATGTGGAAATATTTTCTGTATTACAAATCACAATATTATGGAGTGATATATACATATAATATGTATACCTAATACATATAATGTTATGTATCACTCATCTGCGAGTTAATGCAAGACTTTCTCTTGTTGCAATGCATTCCCTAAATACAATACCGTTTTTCTTTAATAAGCAGACTAATTGTTGGCAGTAACGTACAGAATTTCCAATAACTCATTATAAAGTATATAAATACGTTTTGTCATCCTTAAGAGTGTGCTTTACATAATTTAATGCTGAGGTTGCTAACTGAAGTCTCAACATTTTAAAAACTAGTGTATACTAACAAAGAAACACCAATCCTAGATAATAATTGCTGCCAACTTTGTGAACAAATATTTTATCAGTGTGATTAATTTAGCATATCTTGCAATTTAAATAATATACCAATATATGACAGAAGAAATGTCTTAACAGGAACACATTCATTCTAGCAAAATACTTATTTACAAAAAAATAGCAAAATTTGCTGCTTAAGATTGCTCTTTCCCTGATTTTTATACTGACTGCTTGGAAACCTATAAATTTTATTTATCATGTATAGCATTAATGTATGTCCAATTCCTGCTTAATTAAGTAGTGGAAAAGTNGAAACCTATAAATTTTATTTATCATGTATAGCATTAATGTATGTCCAATTCCTGCTTAATTAAGTAGTGGAAAAGTGTGTGCAATTCACTGAAATATTTTTTCGTCTTGTTGATTGCATTCACCCATTATTTTGTACTGCCCTATTCAAGCAATGCAGATACCACAATCATTTCCTCTTCAGAATACGATGAATCAGACAAACTCGTGGTGCACAGAAAAGAAACAATGCCAAGCATTGACACTTACGGGGCCATCGGCGGGGGGCTGGCCAGACAGATCCATGCCAAAGCAGTGTGTAGACTGGTCTCCGAAGCGTCGCTGGCGTTCCATGCTGTTGCAGATCTGAGGATGTTCCGAGGCATCTCCTCTGCGTAGGAAGCTTTATATCTCTTGCTGGACCTGCTTCCATTGTCTGTCTCCATCTGGCTGAGACTCGATTTTTAATTTCCCCTTCAGCCATCAGCAGTGTTTTATTACAAAATAAACATGAATCAGCTTCTTTATTACAGTTCACATGCTAACCACTTTTCTGTTGAAAATATTTGCTTTTATTATAGTTGGAGATGTACAGTGGACTCTCGATTTATTGAAAACGGATGTACCAATAAAATGTATCCAGAGTTATTTTCAATGGTCCTGGCAAATGTGCCATGTCTTGGCATTTTATTTTTAACCTATTTTGTTCTAATTTGCTTTTGTTAGCAAATTCCTTCCTTTTTGGCAAAGCATCGTCGTCTTTTCCTTAATTATTATGGAAATCTTTTTTTTTATGGCAATTTGTTTCCCTTTTAATATTTATTATGTCATTAAAGATTGATGTAACCTTAATTTAAAAGCTTGTTTGAAACTTGTAATTGTAAATTCAATAAGCAGTAACAAAATAATGTAATTATTCCATTCTATTTTCTGTGTGTTTGTTGCTCTTAAAATAGTGAACCTTTTTGGGCTCTCGCTACTAACCTGTTTTTTCAGTTCACATTTGTCACACCAGATAGGAGAGCTTGTGCTCTATATTGTTTAATCTCTTAATGTAATTTTACGTTATATGTATATAATATTTTTACAATAATTAATATTGTAATCTAAAGTAAAAAAATAATTTACAGTATGTTTTGACTCTTGATAACCTTCGTGACCGCAACATGATGATTCGAGATGTATCGATTGGCCGTGTTGTGTGTATTGGAATGAAAGAAAAGTGTTGACTTGGCCTTCTTCACAACACCTTTTCAAGATGTAACGGCGCATTAATTTTTGCTTCTTGATAATCTTCTAACATAATGTTGTAAAAAGTTCATAGACCACTTACGGTAAGTAATTCGGATGCTGTATTGTTTCTGTCATCCGATAATAGTTTGTTTGATATGGGCATTAAACTTATTTACCTAATTTTTGTTAAATTAGGGCGGTCCAAGTTTTGCCCGTGACTTCTACCTGTAGCTGACCATGATGTAAAGTACGTCTTCCTGGTTTGTGCCATGGCCTAGCTGTGTGATGTGACCATGAGCTGATTTTTCTTCTTTTTGCCTGTGCGCCAGAGAACAGACCAGCACCTGGCAAATGTCAGCTAAGATTTCTTTTTACCTTTCTCTGCATAAACACTCAACAGAGCAAACCGTCATAACTGCCCATTTTCTCGTNCAGCTAAGATTTCTTTTTACCTTTCTCTGCATAAACACTCAACAGAGCAAACCGTCATAACTGCCCATTTTCTCGACTTCCTTTGGAACAAGTTAAATTTCGACCCAACCAAAAAAGCTTGGAAAAAAAATGAAAACAATTTTTATGTGTTAAAATTCTTTTTTTAATAAAAAAAGTTTCAGCAAATTGTTTTCAATTATAACAAGTATAAATATTATTGGGTGCACTCACACAACTGTAAATGCATAAGTACTCGTAATACTAATGTCGTTGTGTTTTTTTTTGTTTTTGTTTTACTTCCCTATTGGGGCTTTGTGGGTGCTTCAGTGTCCACATCCAAATCTAAAATAAAATAAAAAAGTATATAAATATATTTGTACCCTTTTATTTCTAAATTTAGATAGAAGCGTTTTTAATTATTAAATAATTAAATTAAGATAAATGAAGTTAAATTTAATTACCATAGTAACTTCTTGTGAACTAGCACTAAGCTTAATTTTTGATAATACTGCTTCTCTTTTGCATTGTGCATACATGTGCTGAAAGCCTGTTTTTTNTTGCATAGTGCATACATGTGCTGAAAGCCTGTTTTTTTGTCATTAAGGGTTTTCCCATTATGATGTAAAAGGTAACACGACTTGGTAGGGCTCGGCCCCTAAGTTTTAATCATTCTTTAGCATAAAGGATCGGGTTTGTGGCAGATTTCATTCCTAGTTCTCCTCTGGGGTACCTTGGTGCTCGGATTGGGAGCATGTTTGGGTTGGCAATCCCCTTTCTGGGGATTTCCCTACCTGTTGGTTCCGGTCTTGAGTGCCAATGGGTGGCTCACAAAATTCCCATTTAAATAATTATACAATTACCTGTTTTTATAGTTTATTGGATGTTGCATCAATCAAAATATCTTTTGATCCTGTTACCTAGGATTTCCGGCAACAGTTGTTTTTGAGCTGGTTGTTTATGCAAACGACTAATAACTGGATATGAAATGCGTCAAACAAACTGGAATTTGTCACTATGCACCGCGCATTGCTCTTCAGTTCAGATGATTGTAACGGCGCTACAGCAAGTCTGGCAATCCACTCTCCCTTTATACAACTGACGATAGAGGAAGCGGTTACCTAGCAATCAATGTGCAACCAGCGTGGTGTCCTTTCTCTCTCTCTCTCTCTCCTTTTTTCATCTCTCTGAGCCACTCACTTTTTTTTTCCTCCCATTACATGCCTTTGAGAAGGGAAGCTATTGTCTAGCAAAAAAATATCTGTTCCCTCTGTCTCTCGCCTCTCTCCTACGCACACTTGCTTACTCTCCTTACATGCCTAGCGAGGGCAATTGGCAGAGTACATAAAGCACAATATAAAACTAAAGATGTGATCTCAGTTTGATGCATGGTTATCCTGTCAAATGCACCACACTATAAAGTGGCCAAGTACTCGCCGAGTCTGGCTTCTAACATGGTCACCGCAGTTGGGTATGCTGCGGTAATCCGATCGTGAAAATTTTATTAAGATTATCTGTTGCTCAAATAGTTGCATCTATCAACACTAATATTTCAAAGCAAATGGTTTTGCTTGAAAGTGTTGCAAAATAAATTTTAGCGAGGAGTTATTTTCTGCAAAGACGTTTTATTTTATTATTAAAGGTTATTTTTCCTCGTTGTAAAGTTGGTGTTTAATCGTATCTGGCGTAAAATTAAAATTATTTCAAAACAAAATATTAATTTTACTCAATGGGCAGTATCTTCGTGGATAAAGTATGTCCAGAAGCGTATACTTGCCCTCNAAAACAAAATATTAATTTTACTCAATGGGCAGTATCTTCGTGGATAAAGTATGTCCAGAAGCGTATACTTGCCCTCTCGTTGTTGCCAAAAATTGTTTGATCACAGAGTAACTTGTATTACAAAGCATAATATACATGCGTCTTTTAAATAAACTTACAAGTGCCGGATTATGCTTTTGGTTGGCAGGTTTTGTCGCAGACCTCCTGTTCCCCCCTCCCCCCTTTATTCCGGCACTTCTCCTTACTGACCTCAATCACCCTCATCGGCTCTCAAGACTTCACTGTTAAGAGCTGTTCAGGTCTCTTCACACACACAATCCCCTCTTCCTCTCTTTCACTCCCTTTCCATCCCTCCCCCTACTCCCCTTCCCATGTCATTACCCTCCCCATGCCACTCCCCTCCTCATGCCACTCCCCTTACCCTCACCATTTCTATCCTCGCCCTTCCCCTGCCACTCTTCTCCCCCTCTCCATCCCCCTTCACTACTCATCTCCTTTCATCTACTCTCCTCTATCATACACACACACGTGCATGCATCCTCATTCACTCACTCACTCTCTCTCTCTTTCTCTCTCTTTCTCTCTCACTCTCTCTCACTCGCTCACTCACTCGCCCACTCACTCACTCACAGGCTCTGTCTTGCCCGCCATGAACACACTGCTCGATCGATAAACTCTCAGCGCTCTCTCAGCTGATAGATTGCATGGGACAGAAAATTTGGCTTGCGTTCTGTCTCATATTATTTTCATTTTCAGGGATTTTGAAATTTTTAGGTTGGCTTGCATTTGGTGTCTGATTACATTAAATTATGTACNATTATTTTCATTTTCAGGGATTTTGAAATTTTTAGGTTGGCTTGCATTTGGTGTCTGATTACATTAAATTATGTATGGTATTTTGTGATGTTATAATATTTATTTAAACGAGTTGAGGTGAAATTTTTTTGGTCTTTTGTTTACAGTTATACTAACACAGTAAAAGTTTTTTTAAAAAGTCCCATTTTTATTATGTTTATTAGTTAAACTGTATTCACAGATAATCTACAGCTTGCATTACATTCAACATTAAGTCTAATAAAGCCAGAAGTTGTATTTTATTGATATAAATGTCAGAACCCTTGTACTTAAATCCCAGATGTATGGNATTATTTTCATTTTCAGGGATTTTGAAATTTTTAGGTTGGCTTGCATTTGGTGTCTGATTACATTAAATTATGTACTGTATTTTGTGATGTTATAATATTTATTTAAACGAGTTGAGGTGAAATTTTTTTGGTCTTTTGTTTACAGTTATACTAACACAGTAAAAGTTTTTTTAAAAAGCCCCATTTTTATTGTGTTTATTAGTTAAACTGTATTCACAGATAATCTACAGCTTGCATTACATTCAACATGAAGTCTAATAAAGCCAGAAGTTGTATTTTATTGATATAAATGTCAGAACCCTTGTACTTAAATCCCAGATGTATAGNAAGTCTAATAAAGCCAGAAGTTGTATTTTATTGATATAAATGTCAGAACCCTTGTACTTAAATCCCAGATGTATAGAAATTTTTCGACAGTCCCCTGAAAAATGGTTCATGAGGAGTCTACTGTAATCAGTTTATAAAAATATGCATGAAAAAGTGCTTAAATGCGGGTCCAGTATATTATTTTTGATATTATCAAAGATAGAATAACACATAGTGCACTACTCATAGCGAAAAAAGTTTGCTATAGGCCAGAATTGATTGCGCGTAAACAGTATAAAATGGCAGCAGTGCTAGTGATGCTGCACATACAATGTGACACTACCTCAGAGTTTGCATGACCACCACCAACCTAGAGGTGCCAAGCATTTAAGCAAAATGTTTGCCTTAATCTTGACTCTGTTCATAGGAGGAGGATTATATTGACGGATTTTGTTGGTCAGCAGACTTGGATGGACTTGGAAGCAGTCGGCAAGGTGGTCAGCTTCTCACGGACTGCCAGCGACTGGAGAAAGCAGCTGCTCGTAGTGACACCAGCCCAGAAATTGATGCAGGTAACCAACCATAACTACAGTGGAGTCTCAATGTACCAAAAACACATGTACCAATAAACCGTATCCACAGTTAATTTTTAGTGGTCCCGGCAAAACTCCTGTATAAATAATGCTAAAGGTAACCGCTTTTATCCTTTATCGGATATTTCGTCAATTGGAATATCTTTTTGTCCTGTCACCTAAGATTTCCCATAATGATAGTTTTTAAGCTGGTTGCTCATGCAAACATCTTGTAACTGTATCTTAAGTACATCACGTGGTCTTCCCATCACATCTGCAGCTTGGTACGAGTCTGGATGGCTACTTCCCATTACACGCCTGACAAGAGGGGAAGTGGGTACCTAGCAACCAGTATGGCGACCTTGCATCCTCTCTTTCTCTTTGTCTCNACACGCCTGACAAGAGGGGAAGTGGGTACCTAGCAACCAGTATGGCGACCTTGCATCCTCTCTTTCTCTTTGTCTCTGTGGAAAAGGAGCCTTTTTTTAAGTTTTTTTGTAAATTGTAGTACAGGAATCCCGCATAAATAGAACATACAANTCTGTGGAAAAGGAGCCTTTTTTTAAGTTTTTTTGTAAATTGTAGTACAGGAATCCCGCATAAATAGAACATACAACCATGTCTGAGACTTGTATTTTACCATGTTCTATAGTATTTGGCAACCTGAACATTACTGGAATGATAATAATCCTGTAAAAGTAATAATCAAAATACAAGAATTTATATTTTTATTCAAGGAAAACTGGAAATCTATTGTGGATAATCTGATGCTGTTACTGTGTTATCTAATTTGTCTTGCTCTTTCTGTATCAAACTATATTGCTCATCTGCTGCGTATAGTTTTTTTTTCTCGTTTTCACTTGTTTCTTGGTTTTGTGCGACCGTTCATGTTTACTTTTTTGCCTTGCTTGTTTCCGCTGGTCAACAAATTTTTTTAAGTACATGCCTATGACAGAAATAAGGAAAACATGAATACGTAAATATTATTTTTTATTTACTGCGTTATATTTAGTACCGTACACTGAAAAAATTTTTATAGATAGGTCACCCTGCCAAAATTGTTTGTGATGTACGCTAAATTATTTTTTTGATATTGGCCACAAAAGTTTTGAGGACAATAACATAATTTTGTATACACCACATAAAACATTTGGCGGTGTGAATGTCAACAAAACACTTTGTGGCTGTCAAAAAAATCTTCCTTGTAGTGCTCTCACCTAGACTATTACCATCTATCATGGTTTTTATGAATGACTCTCATTATATTCATCAACGTTTGCTGGCCACACAGTCTGTGCTACAACTCTAAATTGCAGTTTGAGGAAGGAAGTGGTTATCGACAGGATCATCTTCACGTGCATCTTGTGTGTCACACTGACTGCTCTTGAACTTTAAGTGGAAGATGTGTATAATGACCATGCACGGAAATAGTTTGGCAGTTCGCCCCATCGTACCCAGAAGCCTTAATACAGATGTGCGAAATGCACAGTGTAAACATTTTCAGCAAATTTAACTTCCCACATAAAAATTGGTAATGTTTCAATAAAATAAATTAGGGTAAAACAAGGTTTTTTAAAAGGCCAAATTCATTTAAAGTATTCTAACAACAATTCAAGAAAACATTATTTACAAAACACACAAATTTATTGTTCACTTCATAATTCCTAAACCTGTGGCGAGTTTTGGATAATTACTTCACTAAAATCGCTGATACGAAATAATTTATTTGCTGACTTATTCAATTAATAACACACTTGAGCTTTTTCTTGAAACCAACAAATTTAAACTTCACAACTTTGTAATGTTGCAGTAATTTACATATTTGGGAAATGTTTTATTTTTTCTATATTTTTTTTAAGGGGAAGTAACTCATTCAGTATTTATAATATCGTAGCAGTAATAATTTGTTTGTATTTTATATATTTTTGTTTTTCCGAATTTGATATTTTATTTGAGTCATTCAACTGTAGTAGCAGACGTCATAAGATGACATTGCACCTTTTCATTGGGTTAGTAAGCATGACACATAGCCATCATATTGCGCTACATGATGGATTAAGGAAAGTGCAGGTGTTCACATTTGGCTGGCATGACCCACCACATGATTGTAATACTATATTTTCAGAGTCATGTCCACATTTGTGTGCTATTTTTAGACATTACCATTATCAGATGATGAAACTTTCAATCAATATATATAGCAGGTACGACCCGTGTGGAACACTCACAGTAACAGAAATAAGTCTAGAAGCGCTCATCTTGCTTTCCTACTGAACTAGTTTGACGCTAGGCTGGGTACGCCCCACAGTTGAGAAGCCAAATAACACATCCAAAAAGTACGTAGCGTCTTTTGTTAATGTTTAGAGGCACAGACTATATGATGCCTGAAGGTTAAGGGGTTTGTAATAATGTTGACTTTGGCTGTTTCAATTTGAAGGACAAATATATTGTCTCGAATTTAACACAAATAAACAACATTAACACTTGAGAGGTGTGGTACTCTAATAATTTGGTTACTCGGATTGACTGCTAACGACTTTGTGATGGAGGGGGGCTTCTCTTGACGGTGATTGTATACTTAACTCTTGCTGGTATGATGTCAGCTGTGGAGGGGGAGCTCCGGCGATGGGCGGCCTTGGCAAGGCCGCAGTTGCTGCCGTCTCACTG
>NQII01000146.1:1255611-1271807 GCA_002778355.1 Clitarchus hookeri
GAGGCCTAGGGGGGTGGCAGGGAGGCCTACGCAGCAAGACACGTGTAACTGCGGTCCGTTCTGGCTGTTCACCTGCTTCGTGACACGTGTCTCTACCCTGGTTATGCGGGAGGGGGGGTGGTTGTGGGCCAGCATCGCTCTACTATCCCTAAACCATCACACGGCATGTTTATAGCAAACTCCATTTGAGTCTTTGCTCATGAAACATTACAATTGGTGCCTTCACGCAGGGCTCAAATTTTGACATGCCCTGTGCCATTGTGAAGCTTGCCGGCATGTGGCTCAATTATTCACACACACAAAGGTCAACCCAGCGGTCTCTGTCTGGGTAAGGGAAGTTTACCTACGTCAACAACAAACATCCAATGGCAGTTACAGCCCAGACGGCATCAACAAGCCGGCAGTTCCAGGCAACGGGCTACAACATCCGATTTCAACCATAACACAGTCTGTTCCTCCAACTTCCAATCAGCCCTAAGCAACGTCAAGGTACCCAACGACTTCAGCACAGAAGAGGACCGCTCAGGAAGACATCACTCAAATCGCAAGTAAAAGTGTCACCGATTGACTGTTTAATTTGGTTTTTTGAGGTTAGGTTTTTGAATATTTACTAATGTAATTTTGTTTTTATTATGTCTGTAATTAATTTTTGAGACTGCAGCCAATTTGACTCTGCATTAATTAATGCAACTGCAAATGTAAATCAATCGGGCATCGAAATGGCTCACTAATATCTGTTAGCGAGCTGAATTTAACTGAAAAAGAAAATATAGAAGCAGTAGATGATAAATTAGGGAAGAAATCAGATGGTAACATTTCAGTGACATCTAAACAAGGCGATATATATAGCATACTGTTAGCAATACAACAAAGTATTAAAGAGTAATGAACATGCTATTAAAGGCAGTGAACAGAGGCTTAAACTCAACCTAGAACAGCAGGCAGATATGAGTGATAAGTATTGTTTTGTATACCGATTTTGTAGAAGAAATGGCAATAAATCTTCAGTGAACAGTTTACCTCTTCATCCTTTATTTATTTACTTTTGGCGCTTTTCTTTTCAATGTACCTTTTTTCAATTCAGAGNTGTAGAAGAAATGGCAATAAATCTTCAGTGAACAGTTTACCTCTTCATCCTTTATTTATTTACTTTTGGCGCTTTTTTTTTCAATGTACCTTTTTTCAATTCAGANGTATCTTGCTTTTAAACTGAGCTAATTTGAGCTAATGATTATAGCAAACTCCATTTGAGTCTTTGCTCACGAAACATTACAACGTAAATACTTTTTGCTCGCACTTTGCTATGGTCTATGAAAATGGCGGACCACAGCACACAACAAACCCTTTCACAATGCGGCAGACACATGTCGATAATTCATTTCACTGAAGAGACTGTTCTAAAAAGGCACCTATGACGGACTACATTTAATGGAATATGCAAATACAAAAATAATTAACTGCATATATAATATTCCAACACCACCAGCAAGGAATTCTTGCATATAAATAAATTATGACAGAAGAGAGCTCAATGGCAATGGCATTTCACCGGGTGGGTGGAGACTATAGACAAGGGAGATTGGTGGAGACCTTTCACATAACTGTAATGTTCACATACTCTACCATAATATTTCTNGAGACTATAGACAAGGGAGATTGGTGGAGACCTTTCACATAACTGTAATGTTCACATACTCTACCATAATATTTCGAAATGTTTTTAAATGCCTTGCTGTATAACTCAGAAAAATTGTACATTAGAGAATGAGCACAATTTAGCCACAAATGTTGTAATTATCCTTAAATTTCTTAATTACAATTTTTAATACCAAGTACTATTTTCTTTCACAATTGTCGCAAAGACTGCCACCATAATAACACGCATCCCATAACAACCATCAGCTGACATGGTACTTTGCAAATGGGGGCATTTACTGTTTACATGCTGTGTAGGTTGATCACAACACAACGCCTGTCAAATTTTACTGAAGTTATATGAAGCAGAGAATACATATCTGATTGGCATTCAAGACTTCCTTTAATCATTTTAATTATTTATTCCATATTTTATAAAAAAAAATTTCAGCATATATATACATACACACGCATGCGCACACGTGTGCACATTATATGTACAGCAGACCCTCGTAATGTCAACAGCTGACATTACAAACAGCACGGCTTCCAAGTGTCGGAACAGCTGAGGCGGAAGATTATATTAGCAGAGTAACAACACTAACACCTTTCTTATAACTGTCCAAATATGGCAGTAAATGAAACAGAGTATACTTGGGGTCAGTGGCTATAGAGGAGCTGAGATTGACCATCACCGAGCCAATGAATGTGGGCAGCAAGAGAAGGTAGAGGTTGCCGCAAATGCAGCTGTCACAGGAAAGGCCCAGCAGTTTTGCAGCTTGGGTTTGCCTCAACCAGGGGTTGGTACAGGTGTCACAATTAAGCCAGCCCCCTACGATGGACAGGCACCTTGGTGTGAATACCAACACCAGTTCAAGATTTTGGTCGCTCTGAATGGTTGGGCTGACAAACAGCGGGTGTACTACCTCACTGCTGTACTGAAGGGACCTACACTGAGCATACTGCAGTCCCGGCTAGAAAGACATTGACTGGAGTACTCCACACTGGTATTTGCTTTGAAGCTGCGCTTCAGTGGCCTATACTTGCGACATGCCCACCATGCCCAACAATAAAACTGCACCCAGTTACCAGAAAAACTACTGCAGGAGCTGTGGCAAGACATTGTACGGCCATCACACTTGCTTCTGGAGGGGTGCTCCAAGGAGGCACGCTATATCATCATAATATTCATTGTTGATTGTTGATGCTGTCACCAATACAGAGGTGCCGCAAACTGTGTACCTGGCTGTGCCTCACACCATGCAGGATGCCTTGGTCTGAGCACTGGAGGGGGATTCAGCAAGACAGGCATCAGTGCTCTGAAGTCCGTGCAGGCAGTGATGCTGAGCGAAGATGATGACAGCATCAAGAGAACACTGTAGGAGTGCAGACATCCATTAGGGACATTGTTTCCAGTGTCCATGCTTCAGAGCCTCGCCATCTCCCACCTAAAAGGCCTGAAGTGCTGGTCATGTGGACAGCTGGAGCACCTGAGAGCCAACTGCCCTCAACAGCAGCAGCAACCTGAAAGCAGGCAGTTAGGGGTAGGTGAGTGTGCAACATCTTCGGGGAAACTTGTAAACACCAATCTTGATGGGGTTAGGTTGGTGATTGCTGGAGGGAGGCCCCAATGTTCTTGGAGTCTAAATGATGTTTCTTACCAGATGGTTGTTGATACAGGGGCGACTGTAACTGTGGTAAGACTGGATATCATTGGGCCTTACCCCGACGACTGGCCGACAACAACATGGGACAGAGCTATATGACTACAGTAACAGGTGAGACCACACAAGTTAGAGCTCATTATCCTCAGTATAGCGCACAAGATATACATATTAAAAATAGAGGATAAATTGCCTTTTGGGACTTGGTGTGTTGTGTAAGCAAAGGTGCTGTAGTGACACTCAAACGGGGGGTATTATGGGCAGGCAACATCCAGTTGGTAGTGTCAACACAACAAGATTTGTCTTCGCCAACAAGCTACCCTGTATTGTGTAGTTAGTCCACTGGGCTCCCTGCTTCTAGCAAAATTGTTATTCTATGCAAATGCCGGAGAAAATTTTCAGATGGTAGGGTATAAATAATCAGCCCCTAAAGGGGGCTTTCTGCCCAATGGAGTCATTAAGAAAGGATTTTGGTCTCTTCAAACTCAAGACAGTTTGCCAGTAAGTATGATAAATTTATCAGACAGTGCTGTTCTGCTTGAGGAGGGGGCAACAATAGGGGTATGTAAGAGTCTTACAGGTACTTCCAAATGTTCCGGAAGCTTCCATTTCACAAAATACTATTTGTGTAGTACCAAAGGAGGGCTTTAGAGGAACTTCTAAAAAGAACAAAAGAAAACCTCAAGTGGTGACAGAAGAATGTTGNTAGTACCAAAGGAGGGCTTTAGAGGAACTTCTAAAAAGAACAAAAGAAAACCTCAAGTGGTGACAGAAGAATGTTGTCTCGGAATTACTACAGAGAAGTTTGAGTGCTTTCTGTTGTGAGCCAGATGATCTTGGCAGAAATAATGTTGTGTTGTCTCTCATCACACCAACACAAGGGATACCAGGCCCATAAAGCAGCCAACAAGGTGACTACCGCTAGCTTCACATGAGGTGGCTGACAGGATTCGGAAAAAGATGGAGGAGTTTGATGTGATAGAGCCATCAGCCAGTTCATAGTCTTTTCCCATTGTGCTTGTTAAAAAGAAAGATGACTCTGGTGTTTTGTTTGGAATATCACCAGCTTAATAATGTAACAAAGAAAAACTCTTATCCGCCTCCAAAGATAGACAGGAACTTGGCAATTTANAATATCACCAGCTTAATAATGTAACAAAGAAAAACTCTTATCCGCCTCCAAAGATAGACAGGAACTTGGCAATTTAAAGTTATGCCCTTTGGGTTATGCAATACCGCTGCCACTTTTTTGCTTCTGATGGAGAAGGTCACTCCCCTTATACATTTGCCAGTTGTACTTAGATGACATTGTTACCGCTTAGCATTAATGGCAAAAGATCTAGGGTTGCCAAAAGGGTGGAGCTTTAGTTTTTGATGCCTTCAGAAGAAATATTTACAAATGGGTACTACATAAATAAAATTACAATGGCACAAACGTTTGGTAATCATCCTCTGATTTACCAAACCAAGCGATAACACTGACATACATGTCTCGAAAACATATCCACATTATACCAAATGACTTGCCATCAATACAAAACTGGTATAGAAAGTTTGTACATTAATCTTGATACATATAAGACCCATAGCATTAAAAACAGGTAATAAATACCAATATGCTGATATGATAAAAATGTTAGAATTCACACCAAAATTACAAACTATGCCTATTGGCCAATAAATCCCTTTAAAAAATAATTTTGTTATTTGAAAATGGGAAAGAATCCTTAAAATTACACTACTCACAAGTTGGCTAAAAGCCTCACAAATATACCACTCACCAGTGAGTGGGCAAGAGTCCTCACAAGTGTACTACTAACAAGTGAGTGGGAAAGAAACATCACAATTATACTACTCAAAGTTATAGTGAATAACATTTACACACANTACTACTAACAAGTGAGTGGGAAAGAAACATCACAATTATACTACTCAAAGTTATAGTGAATAACATTTACACACAACATGCTCATTAAGATGATTTATAGTGAGTAACCAGAAACAGAATAGCGTACATAATTCTTTAATACTCTGAACAATTTTTCATCTCACAACAACAAAACATTTACACTGCAAAATAATGTTATACAGTAGGTTTGACATCATCTAACAAACCCATCTAAGCATAAAAAGCTCATAGCACCACTTAATAAAAAGACATACTGTCCTATCCACATTTAGATCTACCATTATTCTTGAAATCAGCTGGCATTGTCCTTTTACTCGCGTAAACAGCTGTCCTATTTCTACCAACAAACTGCCACAAGTTTAAAGAGGTTACCTTAAAGTCTTGACCAGTAGATCAATACCTCAACCAAAGAGGTAAACAAGGGTAGGAAATTACCTCAGCGAAGACAGCTTTCACTGGAATCCACAAGTGATACCAAGTGCATTTCTTCATAAGGCACGTTGCCCCAAAATTCTCTTCACCGAGCATACAAGGCTGCACTCACTCAAGCACAGCATAATCACTGCAGTGAAAATTCCCACTCGTATGCAGAAGCATTCGACCCATCTAAGTGACACATGATGCTGACACCAGTAGTTTCACAAGCATGAAAACTGAATTCACTTATAAAACAAAAGTCCTTTCTTCTGTTCACGTCAAAACTACATTTATTCAGCACCATACTGCCTGAACGCCTATTGATTGGTGCCATCGGTAGATAGTGACCTTCAACACCACTGTGTAATTTTCCCACACACCAGCAGCTCAAGCCACAATGGCCATCAACAATGTATCTGCCTTGCACCGGTAAATTTTCTCAAGCTATTTTGCCAACACGTCTGCACTCAGTGACCTCTGACTCATTTTCCCTGTCACAGCGTGCTCCATCACCACAGATAACTCACCCCCGCACTCACTGGGGTTTCTTCCGAACTAATCATGCCAACAACACGATGACACAAGCTGTAAAAAAATTGAGACCACCACCCTGACGAAAGTCGACTCTCCCAGGTTNCATGCCAACAACACGATGACACAAGCTGTAAAAAAATTGAGACCACCACCCTGACGAAAGTCGACTCTCCCAGGTTTCCAGCAGCCGCCTTGCAAGAATACAACTGCTGTTGCATGCTTAGCACACAGTGAGATGTACATGTCACACCATCATGGTTAGAAGAAGAACATTTGAAGAGCATCTGGCACACCTAGACTTTGTATTNTGAGATGTACATGTCACACCATCATGGTTAGAAGAAGAACATTTGAAGAGCATCTGGCACACCTAGACTTTGTATTTTGGAAAGTAGCCATTGCCACACTGAAATTGATTCACAAGAAATGCCACCTTTTTTATAAATTAATTTTTTGGGACATTTAATGTTTGCTNTTGCCACACTGAAATTGATTCACAAGAAATGCCACCTTTTTTATAAATTAATTTTTTGGGACATTTAATGTTTGCCTATGGAATTGAAGCAGGCCCTGAGAAGACAAGAGCAATAACAGATTGGCCCCCACCAAGTTACAAAACTTAAGTGGTGCGTTTCCTGGCTTACATGCTTACTACTGTCAGTTTGTGTCCAAGTTCGCCATGGTTGCCAAGCCACTGCATGAATTGAATGAGGCAAAAATAAAGTTTCATGGGACAACTGAATATGAAGTTGCTTTTAANTTGCCACACTGAAATTGATTCACAAGAAATGCCACCTTTTTTATAAATTAATTTTTTGGGACATTTAATGTTTGCTTATGGAATTGAAGCAGGCCCTGAGAAGACAAGAGCAATAACAGATTGGCCCCCACCAAGTTACAAAACTTAAGTGGTGCGTTTCCTGGCTTACATGCTTACTACTGTCAGTTTGTGTCCAAGTTCGCCATGATTGCCAAGCCACTGCATGAATTGAATGAGGCAAAAATAAAGTTTCATGGGACAACTGAATATGAAGTTGCTTTTAANTTGCCAAGCCACTGCATGAATTGAATGAGGCAAAAATAAAGTTTCATGGGACAACTGAATATGAAGTTGCTTTTAATAAACTAAAATAAAATCTGGTATCTCCCCCAGTCTGGGCTTTCCGAGTAGTAAGGGTGAGTTTCTTCTGGATACCGATTCTAGTGATGTAGGAATTGGGGGTTGTGTTATCTCAGATTCAGGATGGAATGGAGAGACCAGTGTATTACTTCAGTAGGGTATTGCACAAACCTGAGAGAAATTATTGTGTGACATGCAGGAAGCTTCTGGATGTGGTGAAAGCAATTGCACATCTTTACCTTACCTTTATGACAGACTCTTTATCCTGAGAACTGATCATGCTTCATTATGCTGGCTACTAAATTCAAGGTGGTCATATAGCACAGTGCATACTGCTCTTACAAAAATATGACTTTGAAATACATCACAGGTCTGGATGTCTTCACAGCAATGCAGATGCACTTTCCAGGAGACCATTTGAACCATTCCATCATCACTGTGAACACCAGAAAGAAAAGGGTGTGTATCATTAAAGGCATGGAAGACACGAATTCAAGACTCTGCATCTTCCGATGGGTCACCTATATGGTATGATGAGGGCATTAGGAAGGATCAGCTAAGTGACCCTACTTTGCGTCCAATACTAGCGTGGAAAGAAGCTGGATGTTGACCAAGATGGGAGTAGATATCCAGTCTGGGTGCAACAGTTTATGTATACTATACCCTGTATAACGCCCTTGTAATGAAGAATGGCGTGCTTTACAGGAACCAGTCCTACCAAAGTACAGAATCCCAGAAATGTGAAAAGAACTGCAAAATACAGCAGCAGGTGGACACTTTGGTGTAAATGAGATCCTCAATAGAGTTCGGTTGAGATTATACTAGCTCCACTGTCAGGAGAGTGTTAAGAAGTAGTGCCTGTACCACAAGGAAGATTCAGAGGATTAAAGGTCAAGGTCCCCTTCAGAAATACAATGTTTAGGCCCCATTTGAATTGATAGTATTCGACATTCTCAGACCATTACCAGTCCGTGAGAGGAAGATTCTGTACCCTCTGGTAGTGTAAGACTATTTCACAAAGTGTCCTGAGGTCATACCAGTTCCAAATCACGAGGCCAGCCCCATAGCTGATGAGTTTGGATCAAGGACAAAATTTTGAAGCCGCACTTTTCCATGAGGTAGCGAGGATTTTAGGAATGAAGAAAACTCGTGAGCACAGCCTTAACATCCTCAGTCAGATGGGATGGTCGAGAGACTCAGTCATACCCTGGAACAGTGTCTGGCGATCTTAATGGAAGACAACCAAAAAGATTGGGTACCCTTATTTCTCTTGGCATATTGTTTGGCAGTTCATGAGTCAACAAGGGTAACTAACACCTTCAAAGATGCTGTTTGGGAACCCTCCATCTCCCTGGTGACCTGCTGTACAGATGTCCACTAGACGCAGCAGCCAACCAAGAATATGCCGGTATACTACATCAGAGGATAGTTGATTTCCATGAGTTTGCCTGTAGGCTCCTTAAAGTCAACAGTGACTGAATCAAGATATGATATGACTTGAGAATGGCTGAAGAGGTTTTTCAAGAAGGATGACTGGAGTGGTTGTCTAACTTCTGAAGGCAGAGGGATATCACCTGAAGATATATAAATGTTGGGAAGGCCTGTACAGGATTCTGAAGCAGCTCAATGATGTGGTCTGCCAGGTTTGTCGACAGGGCTCTCGAGTGAAGCCTAAGGTTATCCACAGTGACTGATGCTTTACGAAGGCCCAGAAGTTTGAGTGTCTGTTTGGGATCAACAGACTTAAGAAGGGGGCAGTGTTACACATGGTCCCTTATCCGTTTCTCTGCACCGGGAGAGCATCTCTTCTCAACACATCAAGGTGTGGATCACCACACTTAACCCATCCTTTCTGGCCTCTTTCCTTGGCAGACCTGCTACATCGCCAGAGGGAGGGGGGAGAATTAATGCTGATGTGACCTGGTGCCATCACCCCTCCCCCCTCATTAAGGGGTGATGTGTGAAGATTGTTTTCGATCAAGCCTGGCCCGTATAAATAGTGCTACACCCAGGGAGTTGGAAGTCTGTGATGACCAGAGGTAAAGTGCAATGAACGAAGACTGAGGCGGGCAAGTGTGTGTATGGCAGCTACAAGCAAGAGGTCAGAGAGTGCTGCGTGAGGGGAAGGAGGGACGCAAAATACCAGCGCTTAAGGGCGCTCCAGAACATTCTGGATAGGAAAGACTGGTGATATTTGGATTGAAATAAGGTGGGACTGAATGGACGAGTGATAAAGACTTGATTGTAAATACTGGAACTGTCGGAGCAGATACATAATTCTAATAGTATTTCAGTAAGTGTTAGAATTAATTGTAAACTGCAAGTGATAGCCATTGTCATCACAATAATAAGTTTGAAGTATTTTTTATTTTATTGTTTATAAATTAAATTATGAAATTATTACTAGCTCTTTTATTTAATGAAAACCTCCATTCCCTAAATAACCTAGCCACACCAACAGACTTTGAAAGAGTGTAACATATTGTTAAAAAAAATTTAACAAATTTTTGTTTAAAAATTGTTTTTAAAGCTAGATGTTAATTTCTTTATTTCTGGTACTAACATTGCCTAACTCCTGTGTTAAAGATGTGTCAAGTTTTTTTTTTTTTTTTAGAGATATATATATATATGCGATGCGCACACGCACACGCACACACGCACACACACACACCCACACACACACACACACACCTGATTCTGTTTCTTTGTTTTTCTTTTATTTCGTCTCTGAGTACATTTTTTTATTTTATTTATTTTGTTTTCTTTTTGTAAAGCCTGTTACATGGCAAAGAGGTCCACAAGGCTATAGAATATGTCAAGTGTCAATACATTACATAAAACAATACATTACAAAACATTACAATAATAATACATAATCATTACAAATATACTAGTGAATTCCATGAACTAAAATAATTCTCAAATGGAATCATGTTCAATTGAGTTACAAACATTAAAATAATGGTCTGTTGAAGAAAAAGCATGTGCTATGAAAAATTTCTTGATTTTATTTAAAAACATTTGACTATTACTGAAACATAAATTCTTGAATTGTTGAGGTAAAGAATTAAATAATTTTATAGAGACTGAATAAGTACCTTTTCGATAGTGTGTTAAAACTGTTTTTGGAACCTGTATTTCATGGTTAAAATATAAACCATTTGATTTGTAATTTTTTTTAACAAGGTAAGATGATCATACATATATTGGCATGTAAGTGTAAGAATACCTTCCTTCTTAAAAAGTAGCTTACATGGTTCTTTGGCTTTTTTCTTATACAAATTTTAATAGCTTTCTTTTGTATAACAAATACTTATTTGGCATCTGTAGAACCTCCCCAAAACATANTCTTATACAAATTTTAATAGCTTTCTTTTGTATAACAAATACTTATTTGGCATCTGTAGAACCTCCCCAAAACATAATCCTGTATGACATTGTAGCATGAAAATAAGAAAAATACACTAATTAAAGAGTATCCTGTGACACAGTGTAGGATAAATACCTAAGAATAAAACAGGTACTGCATAGTTTTTTGGATTGTTGTATGATTTACATGTAAATAAACATTAAAGAAGTATATGTTCAATGTATGTGCCAAGGCAAAACTCCCCCATCTTCTTTTTTTTTTTTCTTTCTTTCGGTCTTTTCTTGCACAGTGTTTGTGTGTTGCTTTGATTAGTGTTCTGTCCTCTCACCACTGTAATATGTCAATGTGGGAAACACGGTTGGTATTTTGAGTGGCAGTTAGCTACTCTTGTTGGACCGTCCACTAACTTGTCTGCTAAAGATGGTGGAACAGTATGGTATTAATTTTCCTGTGAAAAGAGTCTGCATTTGTGATAACATGAATGAATAACAGTAAAACAACAAAATGACACTAGGATCAGAGTAATTGAAAAGTNTCTTATACAAATTTTAATAGCTTTCTTTTGTATAACAAATACTTATTTGGCATCTGTAGAACCTCCCCAAAACATTATCCCGTATGACATTGTAGCATGAAAATAAGAAAAATATACTAATTTAAGAGTATCCTGTGACACAGTGTAGGATAAATACCTAAGAATAAAACAGGTTCTGCATAGTTTTTTGGATTGTTGTATGATTTACATGTAAATAAACATTAAAGAAGTATATGTTCAATGTATGTGCCAAGGCAAAACTCCCCCTTCTTCTTTTTTTTTTCTTTCTTTTTGTCTTTTCTTGCACAGTGTTTGTGTGTTGCTTTGATTAGTGTTCTGTCCTCTCACCACTGTAATATGTCAATGTGGGAAACACTGTTGGTATTTTGAGTGGCAGTTAGCTACTCTTGTTTCTTCCACTAACTTGTATGCTAAAGATGGTGGAACCTTATGGTATTAATTTTCCTGTGAAAAAAGTCTGCATTTGTGATAACATGAATGAATAACAGTAAAACAACAAAATGACACTAGGATCAGAGTAATTGAAAAGTNAGTCTGCATTTGTGATAACATGAATGAATAACAGTAAAACAACAAAATGACACTAGGATCAGAGTAATTGAAAAGTGAAGAAAATTTTTAACATCTTGGAATAGTGATTGAGGAGAATTGAGGAAATGAAAGAAAGGATAAGACAAGCAGAGGTATTCAATAAAAGTGTAAGATCTTTTGTATGGTGTGAGGAGGTGCCACAGAAGTCAGAAGATGAATACTAGAGAAAGTAAGAGAGACATTGAAAGAGGGGTCCATCTGTGTCGGACTACTCCCAGTATTTTAATAACAAAAACACCAAGTTTTTCAGCATGAGAAAATAAGGGGGCTGTAATTTTTGGCAAATAAAATTTTTTAATAAAACATTGTTTTATATATATGAATAAATAAGGTATGCCCATTCCAGTGTCATTAGGAAAAGTGTAGAGGGAGATGCTACTGTATATTTAAATTGTTTCAAATCACAGGAAAATAATTTTGAGTTCTATGTGTGCTAGGACAGTGCTTCTCAAACTTAAGTCTCTGGACCAGTGGGGGCCTGTGCTTAGATCTTAGGTTGTCTGCGAAACTTCCTATATGTACCATCAGTTTTCATTGATTGAAAAGTCTAGTTATTAATGTTGATAATGCTGTTTGTTATTTTCAGTGTAATGCTATGTTCAGGGGTAAGTCCTGTTCTTTTAAGTTACAGGGTGTAGTAAATTCTGTAGTTTCTATTAATTTATTTTTTACTTTTTGAATAAGTTTTTGAATTATTATTCATATATTTTGGTATGTCAATGGAAGAAGTGCCAACTACACCTAGTGGTCCATGGTGAAGTAAAGTTTGAGAACCACTAGCCTAGGAGAACAGAACAAGCATGGAAAATCTAGTGAACAATATGTCTCAAACTGATGTGGAGGTGATGTGTGTTGTGCTGAAGGCAGCTCTCTGTTTGTGGATTCAGGGGTGAAACTGTCTCGCCGGGTGCTGAGCTGCTGCTGGGGCTCCATGCTCTCTGTGCTGTCTGCTTGGCTGAGAGACCAGGGAGGTCAGCTGGGGGTCACATCAAGCCTTGCATTGCTGTTGGGCTCGTTAGGAGCGAGGGACGAGCATCGCCGTGCCCGTGACAGCATTGTGGCCAGCATGGAAGGGCTGCAGAAAGCCTCCACTCTCAGCAACGTACTGGGTAACTGCGATCACACTAGTACTCTCACCATGACATTTGACATGTTGGTCACAGTAGTGTATAAAATCTGTAGGGGTGTGCGAATATTGGAAAATTTGAATATAGCGGATTCTAGATTATTCGTTTCTGTTATTTATGTTTTACAGTAATTCCCATTTATTAATTTTGGTCTGGTCAAAATTGCCATCCAAACAATGCTAATTANGTTATTTATGTTTTACAGTAATTCCCATTTATTAATTTTGGTCTGGTCAAAATTGCCATCCAAACAATGCTAATTACTGACCGCATTAAATGATCATTGANATTGCCATCCAAACAATGCTAATTACTGACCGCATTAAATGATCATTGATCATTTGTTTTCCCGTAATGTCCATTCAAAACAGATGATACATTCGCCAAAGATTGCGTTCATCAGTCTTTTTTAACACTACATGAATGCAAAACAACGCAGGTAGTCGACAACTGGTGCTATCAATAGTATTGTTTACATCCCGCAGCATTATTTTGTGTTCTATTTACTATGCTTATTCTTCTTACTTGTATACTGCACTCGCAGGTTGGTGACAGTGAGAAAGAATCTTTTGTTCTTATTTTTCTTACGCGATTACTGCACTCGTAGGGTGGCGACAGTGAGAACGAATCTCACAATCTTTGACACTGTATACAACTTTCTATAATCTTGTTATTGTAAACTGAATTTGGTATAAGGTTATGGACGCTTTATTTTATGGCGTGATTATTACCAGAAACTATAGGTTGCTGGTTTGATTAGTATGATAAGGGTTTTAAAACGGCTCGGCATGTAATGTATGGCAAAAATTGTCACAAATAAATAAGTTGTGTTAAATTTAACCGATTGAGCATGGCTCAGCCGATGGAGGAACACTGGACAAAAACATTACAATATATAAAATCTAAATTTAGTTCAATTTTAAGAAACAAAGTTTTTGTTTTAAAATGAATATTTAATCATAAATTTACTTGAGTAAGTTGTTTTTATTAACATCTTTAGGCTGTTGGTTTAAACACAAACATGCATTTTGAGGTTATGTACATTATTTCTTAGGTCTAAAATCCAAGTCAGCATTCGTTGTTTTCCCACATGCTTCGTTTTTCTCTGTTGGTCCAGTGAAAAATGTATTTTTGAGAATCCACTTTACTTATGAATAGTAATTTACAAATTATTCACGTTCAAACTTATCTCTGTTGCGAAAATTGTGAATAATTTACATTACCGTCTGAAGTGGTTATTTGCTAGACATTATGTGTCTACTCTTTTGAAGTTGTTCATTTAAACTTTTATTCCATAATTATTAGAGCTCGACCAATCCTGACCGTGATAACAGGTCAGGGATGTACCTGTTAAAATGGTCATAAGTTGCAAGCCAGTTGCAAGCGCTTACAATAAATGATTAGCATTTAAAAAACATTTTATTTACTTCCGGTAAACAAATTCAGTTACTCACTCAAGACCACGGTAGCAAGAAATTGCAAACTCCAGCAAACAGTTTGCAGTATGTTACCAAATAACACTGCAAAGCAAGCACCTAACTGCAGCCTTTGCAGAATCTGCTACCAATTCAATTGCGAAAATACGCCTATTAAACTTTACTGATTCATGTATGTTATAAACAATAATAATCAATGAAAATAAAACTGGATTATTGCTGAAAATAAAAATGAAACACCATGGAAATAGTTTACTTTCCTTATAAATAGTGCCTAGAAATTTTAGCAAACTGCGAAACATCAACAAAATTCTTTGTTTAAGTGTATCTTAAACCACAGGGAAAGCTTCTTTTACCATCGAAACTCTTACAAACATTAATTTTTACAATATTCTATTTGTTATACAGCATTATCTCTCATTTACTTCACATACGTGCAAATAACAATACTATTTGCATGGTGATTGCGTTGTGGACTATAAAAACGTAAACAAAATTTTACGTCACAAGAACTATTCCTAAATTGATTGTAACAAGGTTGAAAGATTATTGTTGCACGGACAATTCAATATATATAGAGCTGAATCGTTATGGCGCTCGTTCAAGTGCAGAATCATGCATACGTGTATTTTATTTGTAAACGAACATCTCTAACCAAAAATGTATGACAAAAGTAATAGTACGCATATGCAACATGGACGAATAATTTTTTTATGTAATGTAATAATTACACATTAAAAATTTGTGCAGTATTTGTAAACACTGCCGACTTTACTTATCTTCTGTGCTTTGTAGTTAGATTTTTGACAACTAGCAAATACGGCATTGCAACTATTGAGCTAGGGTGGTTATTTTAGTTGGCTGCTTACATCGCAAAACTGGTTAAGGATGCCAAAAATAGTTACCATATTGTTTTATATTGTGCCTTGGAGTTTGAAAGTGATCTTTTTTTTTGTTTTATAAACTGACCAAGGTGCAAAACTGTGATGTAAACATTGAGTGGGCGGGAAAAGATACATGTTTAAACAAGTGATTTAGAGATAGTGAAAGGCATAAAAAACTGGATTGGAAGCATATTTTCATATTGCCATGAAAACAAAAACAAATAGCTTTCTGCCACTGTAAGGAGTATTTTTATTTTATCAATAACAACATATTTTGTATTTACATATATTGTGCCTAGTCATCCCTTGTAAGCGTCACCTCACAACTGAGAGGCAGGGAACCGCGTATTTACTGATTTTGCCAATCTTAGTGTAGGACTGTGGCCTTCCTTTAAAAAGGACTCAACATACGTCATAAAGACACAACCCATTATACGGCCACCCATACTGTGGACCAGCCACGTAAAGGTACCTGGTGAACACGTTCTGTAGAGCCACAACCCCTAGCAAGATACACAACGAAGAGGCTTAGATTCCCCTGGTCAGCTAACCCACTAACTCCACAGCGTATAAACTCGCCATAGGCATGGCAAGGAAGAATCTACCCCTTCCGAATTACACTCTAGCTAGGGTTATCGTTGGCTGCCACCCCGTTGCGGAAGTGAACCATAGTATGCAATTACCAGGTAAATGCAGTTCACCCCTCAGGAGGGGTAGTAAGTGGAATGACAGGAAGGCAGCTGCTATCCTAGCTTGCAAGCAAGCACTTCATAAGCAACCCAACTGTCAAGACCTTACCTCACAGTTCCCTCCAGTCGTCTATTTGGTATTTGGTCCCCTGGTGAAGCTCCCCTGGACTGTACATCCGGTCGTCGAGATCCTCTGCTTAGGTTTACCACTGGAACTAGGCGTCGAGCCCATCGACGACGCAGATCCAGCTCCACCAACCAGCA